>JAHRHZ010000061.1:5781031-5803150 GCA_024137785.1 Ginglymostoma cirratum | reverse complement strand
ATTTTTTTTCTGATGAAGGGTCTCGGCCCGAAACGTCAAGCTTTCCTGCTCCTATGATGCTGCTTGGCCTGCTGTGTTCATCCAGCTCCACACCTTGTTATCTCGGATTCTCCAGCATCTGCAGTACCTTTTATCTCTGTATTCATTGAGCTGTGTATTGTATATCGATTATTCTGTGAGAGCTTGTCAGCACTTCAGTGATCTATGAGAAGACTTTTCAAATCTCATCCAAATGTTGCACTTGTATCATTAAATTCAAAATGCCTGAAAAATTCTAGGTATATGCTGCAAAACTATCTGCTTTTTTTTAAATCAAATTCACTCTGTCTACCTCTGTTTTAATCTAGAGGGTCTGGCAGCGTCTGTGGAGAGAAAAGCGGAGGTCATATTTTAAGTCTGATATGACTTCTGGAGAACTGAAAGGAACTGAAGATGATGGCTTTTCTGCAGTTGACAGGGGTGGAGGGGGTGAAGCAAGTAGAATTGATGGTGAGGGTGCCCAGAACAAATGACAGAGGTATTGCTAATCATGGTGGAGGAGAGATTGAGATGTTAAATAGGTATAAATGATAGGTGTCAAAATGCAAAAATGGGTCCACTCTGCTGAAAGCAAAACCAATGAGTTATGGGTAGGGGTGTATAATCAAAATGGAGGATAGGGATCGTGCTGTAAAGTTGTTGAACTTGGTGTTGAGTCTCAAAGGCTGTAAGGCCCCTTCATGATGGTCCAGTGACAGGACACCCAATTTGATGGGTTCTTAGAAGATCATGGAGTTGAAGGAGATTACAGAGATAGGGAAGAGAAAGGTCATGGCATAGTTTGAGCATGTGGCCAGGATTTTATGGCCTCAAATCAGATGGGCCGTGTTCCATAACACTGTAAAATACAGCAATACAATGTCCTTATGCCAGCCTCACATACTATGCAAGGCAAGTAGGCATGTAAATTGCAAGCTTGCTCTCCAGTTTCTTAATCATCAACTTATACCTATTAGGGACACACACTAAATGCTGGCACTATCAACAACATCCCCACATACCATGAAAGAAAAAATAAAGCAGTTGGGTTTGTTAAAAAGTCCATCATATAGAATTTTTTTGATATTGCACTTTATGGGGCATAAGAAAAGAGCAGGCTGCCTTTAAATTGTACCCATGACCGATTCCCTGTCTGCCTTATCACCCCGATGTCACATGGTGTCCAACCTAGACATGTGAATATGCATTGCACCTCCTTTTGCATTTCTAATTGGTCAGCTTCATGTTTGCTATGATGAGCTAAGAAGAGGCAAGAGTGAGCAGATCACTTACTTCATTTGCTTGTAGTGCATAGGCATCACTAGCTGACCAGCATTCATTGCCCATTCCTAATCACCCAGAGTAGGGTTAAAAGTCAACCACATTGCTGTGAGCCTGGAGTCACATGGAGGCTGGACCAGAAAAGGGCTGCAGTTTCCTTTCCTAAAGGGCATTAGTGAACTAGATAGGTTTTTCCGACAATCAACAATGTATTCATGATTATCGTTATACTCTTAATTCCAGATATTTATTGAATTCAAATTCCACCTTCCGCCATGGCAGGATTCGAACCCAGTCCCCAGAATGTTATTTGGGTCTCTTGATTATTTCTTTATTCATTAATGGAATGAGGGCCTCGCTGGCTAGGCAGCATTTATTGCCCATCCCTAATTGCCCAGAGGGCAGTTAAGAGTCAACTACATTGCGGTGGATCTGGAGTCACATGTAGGTCAGACCAGGTAAGGATGGCAATTTCCTTCTCTAAAGGACATTAGTGAACCTGATGGGTTTTTGCAACAATTGGCAATGAATTCGTGTTCCTCATTAGATTCTTAATTCCAGATGTTTATTGAATTCAAATTCCACCATATGCCATGGCGGGATTTGAATCTGGGTCCCCAGAACATTATCTGGGTCTCTGGATCAACAGTCCATCACCATCCCCTTGCTTTCTGTTCTGCCTTCCTAATCCTAATGGAAATCGTAAAGATCCAGCCCATGGATGAAAAGTTTCAAATTGAGCTGTTGCTGGACCATAAGCCAATGTAGGCCAGTGACCACAAAGGGTAATTTGTAAACTGGATTTGCTGTTTGTGGGGTAATGTGTTAACTGTATCTTTACTACAATAACAGCTGCTGAGGGTGCTACTGTTTGTAAAGAGTTATTTCAAAGTGATGTGAGTTCACATGGAACTAAAATTTGAACTTGCTGTGTTCCAGATGATATCCTCCTTTACCATCCCTTGTACATAGTACCATTTAATAAATCCTATTCAGGTACATTGACAAAAGGTCGACTTGAACTTACTACAGTGTGAGGTCGGTACAGGGAAGCAAAATTTCAAACTCAACTTTACAGAGCTTGGAAAACAAGGGGCCAGAGAGGAAACTTTAGGAATCGATGAATCTGGAAGAGCTAATAATATGCATCAGAGTTTAGGTAGCAGATGGGTTGAGAGGCAGAAGTGGTTGATATCACAGGCAAAAGAGTAAATGCAAAACTTCTGTCAACGTATGCCAGCACAGAGTCTGCCAAAGCAAAACTTCATCCTAAATGAAGCACCACTGCCCAGATCAGGTTGAGGAGCCCACCTCCAATGTACAACAGAATCTTAGGCTAGAATGTCAATCAAATTTGCATATCGTGGTGACAAGGAAAGGTGCTACCCCTCCCTTTGGCGATTTATCCCAGTAACCTCGAATATGAAAATAGCAGTTTGCCAGTGCCCTTTTATGAATGGACATTAGAGTTTCCCTTATCATGTCTCATTGGGCTAGCACATTGGAAATCAAGACCTGCTATTTTCTGAGTTAAAGACTTACTAAAAATACAGAAAATTCCCCAGTTGAACTGTCTTTTGGACCCGAGTTGACTGAAAGCACAGACCAAGTTTCTGTACTAAACAAGTATTACTAATCATTACAAGTAAGTAGATTCTATCCACAGGTAAACAATCATGAACTGTTTTCATATAACTCCACTAGTTACAACTCTAACCCTTTTATAAAACTTCCCCTAAACACACAGATACAGACAAGCACAGGCAGACACAAGAAAACAAGACTCGGATGACAGTTCAGTGGTCCCTGGACTCAGGGTTCATTGAAATGATCGTTTTGGCTTGTCGAGAATTGGCGATCTTCAATCTTCCTTCTGTGGGTTCTTTTGTTTGCTTGCGGGAAGCTCAGAGCAACTGGTTTACACTTACAATGTCATGGACTTACTGGTTAAAAGCCACAGCTTACAGCACATGAAAGGGAAATAAACTGGCTTTCTTTAAGCTTAATGTTTTTATTTAATTGCAAAGGGGAATAAAAGCACCTTCCTTTCTGGAGTAATGAAGGCTTCTGACCAAACATTCATGACAATGATCTGTTGAGCAACATAGGAGCCAATCACATAGTTGTTGGCAGGCACAGACAATTATCATCAACAGCTGGTCACTACTCTACAGACCAATCAGCTACTTGTTGCCAGCTGAATCTCATTTCTTACCATCTTCAGTCCTTTCAACTCCCAACTCCTCCACTTCCATCATCACCTTACACTGGTTCCAACTTCTACGCAATAAAGCCACCTCCTTTGAACAATCAGACTGTGAACAGTCCTTTCAATGAGTGTCAATTACTTGCTTTTAAAGAGTGCTGCAATCGTTTTCACAACCCATTTCAGTCCACAATCAAAACTGCAGAAAAAATAAGGAAGATATGCTGCTTACACCCTGCTGTAACCTTAAGTAACCTGTGTTAATTTGATCTCACTTATTTTTCTCTCTTTATTGACCTTTGCCTTTCCTCTAATGTCATGGGCTACGATTGACATCCCTCCGTGTGAGGAATCACTGGCAACTACTCATTGGTGTGAGGCACTAATTCGTGTTAAAGTGTCTATGACAAATGGCCTTGCTGCCTATACCCCTCTTTTCTAAATTAACAACATCAAATCTAGACTAGATATTATCACACACGGAGTAATTTGGTGGATAAAAATAAACTCCCAGAAAACAAAAGAATTTTCTGCAAGTACCCTAAGCTCAAAGTGCAGCTGTTTAAGGTGGAGGCATTACTCATTAATGTTGCTGATAAAGTATGGTGTGAAGTTCAGGCTTGTGAATCTTGCTGACATGTTTTTGGCTTCAGTTGAAAAACTGTCAATAGGACACAAATATTGGATTGTTTAACTGGCCCAGTTTCAACAATTTAAGTCCCCTAGAGCCAAACTTGTCATCAGCTCAGAGCTGAAGTCACGCAGTCCTTTTAATCACCTCACCTTGTGTCAGTCAATTGATCAACAATGAAGCACTGTGATACTCGCACATGTAATCACTGTTAGTGCAAAATGCTGCATTGAACATATGTAAGACAGTGGGCTATATACTTTTAACATTTATATTTAAGTTATATTTACTTCTAAATGAAGCTTAGATTCAGTTTCAGAGTACATCAAATTGACAAATGTCAAAGCAAATCTAGACATGAAGCCAATCTGCACTCGGAATGCTAATCCCTGTAGGCCACGGACATGAAATATTTTGTTTCTAAACAGATCCAAAGTAAATTACAGTTAATTTTAAATTAAAGTACCTGACTGACTTATTATAATGGTAGTAAGACATCCAGTTTTGTTCTGGACAATATATGCTAGTGTAGCCATCAACACACACATCCTACAGACAAATTAAAAAGAAGTCCAGATTTTAGCACTTAAGCGATGTTCCTCGCCACTGCTTATCATGTTGGACTCTTGGTCACCATAAGTTAGATTTGCTACGACCATTCTCTTATCAGGTTGGCATCTACAGGGTCCATGTGATAAGCAAAATCTCATGGTAGTCTAACAAGAAAAGGCTCTTGTCTTAAACAAGAACTACTTTATTGCATCAATAAGGCTCACATCACATTGAGATGGTGGACATTGTTACTAAGACTATGAGGGGGCCCCGAATCTCCTTTGTGATTCAGAGCTGTTCTTACCACCCAAGTCCGTACGACATCATCATATTTGAATCCTCAGCGTTAACTCTTTCAGAACAAAATACTTTACACAGCCCTAGTCAATTTCATTATTATCTGGTACTAGATTGTTTCATATCTAATATTATGACTGTTGGTCTACTTACCTTGATAAAACACTAGCAGTCTTGCATATATTGTGTTCCTTGTATTAGGGATCCTTAATATAATGGGGACACAAAAGGCATATTTGTTTTAATATTTTTCCCTATCCCATTATCACCATTATCTCTCCAGAAGTATAGAATCCCAAAGTGCTATGAAGTCACCTGATATGCCATGACCTGCCCAGCTTTGTTGCTTTTGGCATTTAGTGCCCTACCTGTCATCCCATTTCACCTGTAGTTATTGGATGGATGATTTCAATGGCAATTTGAATTTATTCAAACTTCAAATTTTGTATTGAATGTGTCACAATTTGGCCTAATTAATTGAAAAGACCAAATCAATGATTATCATTGCTGGACCTAAATTCTACACCCACTTGAACCAGACTTGCAAAGATGGCATTCTATTTGACCTGTATCTCTTCCTGACAAAATTTCTACCTGGTTCCATCTCCCTTATTTGTCCCTACCACAACCCATCTTCCTCTGAAACCACTATTCAGAGTATTGTCATTCCATATTTGACAAGTGCCTTGCCCTTCTTACTGGCCTGTAAGTTTTGACTGATCAAAAATTCTTCTTTTGTTTAAATCCCCTTATTTCTCTAATCTCTTCCAACCTCTCGCCTCAAAAAGATTTCTCTGCTGTTCCAGCTCTGATCGTGTGCATTTCCCAACCTCCCCTTCATGTATGATAGCTAGGCCTTTAGCTGTAAAGGTTCTATGATCTGGCAGTTCTTACCAAAGCAGATCTGTCACCTCGCTCCATTTCCTATTTAAAGGCTACTCTCAAATCCTCTGAGCATTCCTTTCATTTATCTTTCTTGGCTTGGGATTCTTAATGTTCAAAAAAAGTTGTTCTTGTTAACCTATTAGAACATAATGTTGCCCTATAGGTTGTAGAGTCCGTATTTGAACAAGAAATTTACTCTTTCCATACTCTGCCTAAGGAATCAGTTATTGGTGGATCCACAAAATTTGCAAATTAGTAGCACTAGGATATCAGTTTCAAAGAACTATATACCCTGGTTATACTGGTGGTTGAAATTGTCATAGATCCACAGGAGTTTGATTCTTAGATGAGTAACAACTCCCCAAGTAATTTGAAGAAGATTTAGACATGTACTTATGTCAAGTATTTCACTGCAAGGAGATGAGACATTTATAATTAAGAGTTTACCTTGTCTTGTAAGGAAGTAGTGTCAACCAACTTTACTGCAGAGTTTCTGGGTTAAGAAACCAGGTGAACTAAGATTGAGATGATCTACAGGATGGAGAAAATTCAAACAACCTAAAGACAGGAAGAAAGGAAATTACATGAGCTGAAACCAAAAATGCTTGAGGATAGGTAGCAGTTTATTATTGATTCATTTGTATCATCAACAAGCTTAAATTCGTTCCATAAATTTATGTCTCTAAAAATGCAGTTGAATTGTGTCTAAAAATACTTCACTGTCATTTTGACATTTACAATAATAATTTTATTTTGTGATTTACTGCTCAATTTACGTCATTGTTACTGATATTTTTGCTGTAAATCAGCATTTTAAAAAAACACTTCTTGACAATAGTTGTAATGGTTGTGCTACACTGGCAAACTCATGGATTAGAAAATTGAAAAATTGAACGACATAAAATCTTTGACTTCTGGTTAATATTCCCCATTCTTTGTCAAGTACCTTACCTTGTTTTTTCTTCCACACTGGGGAGATGTTTTCTTTTGTTTTGTGTTAAAGAGCCTCTAACAGAATGCATAAACTTCAGGAATGATGCACAATTATTGGAAGAGTTTGAAATCTGAATTTTGATATCTTGACTGATATTTAATTTTTCAGAGGCATTGCTTCTGAACAATAAAATGACTGATCTTGTAACGACCTCAAAGATCCTACTCTGAGACACATTCAGAAGCAATATAACATATTTTAAAATTATGGTAATAATTGGTCACGTAAAGATTGGATAATGATGCATTCAAATGTGTTTGGCTGCGGTGGTCCATTGTATGCCTGTTTGTGAAAGACTGCATAGGTGGATGAGTAAACAGAAAAAAGATGAGCGTGATGGAGGACTCTAACTTATTCCTTCATTCCTCCCATTACCTCCCACCCTCAGGACCTCCAGACCTTCCCCTTGCCAGTGGCAACAGTTGAGGTGATTCCCTTCCACCTGCATTTGTTGCAAACCTGGTTTGTGTATTGTGTGACCTTCTCCTGTGATCAGATTGAATAGACACACGTATTAGATAGAAGTATTCTTCCTATTGCATCAATACCCTGCAAAATTAACTTGCCAGTTTAAAAAAAAGCATTGTCAGCTATGCATAAAATTTATTTAAATGTATTGGCTTTGCATTAGTATCTGCTTACTGTTCTATATGTATTTGCTGTACCCAAAAACAAGTAGCCTATGTCCCTCAACACCAAGACTGCTATTGAGTAATACTGCCACATATGCCACATAAATAAAGGAACTTTGCTAATGCTAATTTTCTGGCTGCAAAGCCTGTCATAGCACAATTAATCTACATCTACTCATGAGTATATGATGTGTGTTTAATGAAATCTTTGACAAGAAAATGGGTTACACTGAGAGATTAATTAAAATAAACAATTTGTATGAAAGTTATTGCTGGAGTCTATAAACTATTCTTCAAGCTACCAATGATGAAATGCTTTCTGAAAAGTGATCTGAAAATGGCAAGAAATCACACTGACAGTGATTTCAGGTTTGTCCTAATTATTGCACTTCTGTCAACAGTTTATGCTGATTAAATAGAAATGTACATCTAATTCTTAGTAAACTAATCATACTGCCTCAGAAATATTTTATTAAATTCAGTAATACAAATGATGAAAATGCATTTCTATCTTGCATTGTCTGTCAAGAGCCTCAGAGGCATGTCTTATCATCTTATGTATATTGCACAGATCTCTTGTGAAGTAGACTTTCTCTTTGGATAATCTCATGGAAGAATTGTCCTGCAGATCTTAGGGTAGTGACATTTCATTCAACCAGAAACAGCCGCACTGCCCTGAAACTGCTTGTGGAAATTTGCAACGAATGTGTTCTCCTGTCAGAATTGATTATAGCATATTATGTTCCTGGCACAAACATCACTGAATCATTAGGGTATTTTAATCCCAGTTCATAAGAATCAGCCATTGCTTTTGTCACCAGACTCTTAGATGCTTATGTGCCAAATAGTCAAGCCCATCTGTAAAACTTGTACTGAATCAAATTCTGAGACCCAGTGCTCTCCCTTAGAATCAGATGTTAACTAAAGACCTAACTTCTCGAATAGTAGCCAATAAAAACCCCAATAATGATGTTTATCCCTGTATTGCAGGAATTTTGAAGATTCTCTGCATTTGTTTCCATTAAGACTCCCAGTGCAAATAAAGGAGAAAGATTTTGTCTCTGATATTTCAAAAGAAGCTGTAAATGTATCCCTTATACGAGTGTCTGTGAATTTACCACAAATAACTTTCAGAGAAAAATGTTCTTCTTAACCAACATGAATGGTTATGTTCCTGAAAAGTAAATACAAACCATTATTACAAACTTTCGATTGCTCTAACAATATTAATTTCTCCTAAATTCAATTATTTGTCTTTTCATTGTTGTTCCACTTTCTCACTAATTCTTATTGGAGAGGACAAACAAGCTGCTCCCAAGCCTTTGGTAGCTGATTTTTGGATAAGTCTAATGCAGCAGTACCTCTGAGAAAGTAAACTACTCACTGCTTTAATTCTTTCCAAGTCCTTTCCTGGGAAGAACCTGATTTCTGTTCAACAGCTATACCTGATCAGTACCTATGGCTGTATTTGAAAATTTTAAGAAAATGGAATGACCAATTGATGGAAATCGGTTCTTGGGAACATCAGCATTCATCACCAGATCTGCTGGCACTGTTTGCACAATCAGGCAGCTCATCAAATTGAAGAGAATATTTTACTGTGAGATGAGTGATTTTGCTTAACTTGTACCACCGGGTACTGACAATATTCATTCTTTCTATTAGATTGTGCTTTCAGCTTCATGTGTCCTTCTGGGATGTGTATCATTGCGTCATAAAGCCTCAATCTTACCTTTGAGGCTTATTTTGTGTTACGATCTTGAGCCACTTTGCACAGATTTGCGAAGCTAATCGTTGTGTACAAGATGTTAGTGTCTATCTGACACTTCACTTGACAACTCTCCTTCTCAGTCATCCTACTTATAGTCACAAATAATTTATCAGCTTTAGACCTGATGATGCCAGCCTGTTATATGATGTTGAGTGATTTGTCAGTATTAGCGTTTGTATTTCTTCAGCAGCTGTCTTTATAGACTTGCTTTGCTTCTTTGTAGTTAAGCATGCATGCAGCGATTTGGCTTTTTGCACTTAGAGCACTGCTTTCCCCACACTGGTCGTGTTTTTTATTGAGTGTGTAATGTCTGATGCACTGTTTACGTTTTACCCTCTTTCCCTGATCTTTGTGCTGGTTCTTTTCCACCCTGTTACACTTGCACAGCCTGGAATGCTTCTGAACGTAATGCAAAGCCTCTCCTGTTTTCCCATTAATATTCTGTATCTGATGATGGACAGCCTCAAAACTTGTGCACATGTTGCTAGCTTTGTTGAGTGTAGATTTGCCTCTTATAAGACATGCTCTTGAAAAAGGATCGCTTAGTATTAGACAATCATATCTTTAATGAGATCATCTTATAGTTGTTTAACTCACAGGATTCATTTAGCTGTGTTAATGCCATCGTATTCTGATAAATAAGCTCTCTATTCCCATCAAGATTTGTTGAACACGTATCATTCATTAGTGTTATTACTATGTGGTTCAAAAAGTGTTTTCAAACTCTTCAAAATGATGCTCATCTGGTTTCTCTACTATTCAGTGTGATCCTCAATGTGTAATACAACTTGTAGCATTCTTTCTTCAAGAACACATTTACCATTATTATTTGTTCGATCATTTTATTTACATTTATGACTATTTAATACTTTCTTTTTCTCACTGAGGCCGAAATACAATTAATTATGTCTCGTGTCTCTTATCATTTCCACAGAAGCAGAGAACGGTCAGAGCCGTTCTGAAACCCCAGCACTTCAAAGTTCCAAACAATGTTTTTAATTCGTCCTAGTTATTTTTTTGCAGTAACTAGTTCTCTTGCGGCTCTGAAAATTCACTCAGTATTAGCTTCACCCTGTTTGATGTAATATGCTTTAATGATTACTACTTCTAAAGTGGAAGTAGAAATAGAAGTCACATGTTTATGGTAAGCCAGCCAGAAACACTGCGTATAAATGTCTTACTGCAAACATAAATCAATGTTTTGCCATCTGGCTCACCAGCAATGGCCATCAGGTAAATCTCTGAAGTGGAAAAAAGGAATTCAATCAGAATTCATATAGAAGCAAGGGAGCACATACATTTCTTCTGGTTCCTCAGGGATAAGATCTTTAAAAATCTATAAACTTGTTAAAAATGTACTTTCTATTGACAGAGGTTGGACTGCTGAGCATTCCTGAGCAGGATAGCTCTAACCCTCCCTTCAGGAAAGTACCAAATTGATTGTTAGACTTCATCAAGAACAGAGAGGCAAAATCAAGGTATTAGAGAGAGAACACAGATCTCTGAACACATCATGTACCCCATCCTTAAAGTATTACATTCCCCTGCAGAGACAGTACATTGGAGTTACCAGTCATTTTTTTCATAATTCATTCATGAGATGAGGGCATCACTAGCTCGGCAAGCATTTATTTCCCCTTGATCTGAGTGGCTTGCTGGGCCATTTCACAGGGTAGTCGAATCATCCATATTGTTGTGTGTTTTGTATCACGTGCAGGCCAGACCAGGTAAAGATGGTAAACGTCCTTCCTTAAAAGGCATTAGTGAACCCAACGGCTGTTCAAAACAATTGTTACATAATCGCCATTAGGCCAGATTTTTATATAATGGAAATTTCACCGTCTGCCATGGAGCGACTTGAACCCCTGCCCCCAGAGAATTAGCCTGGGTTTCTGGATTACTGTATTACCATTATGCTACTACCTCCTCATTGTAGGATCTCTTGAAGTTGCATAATGAAAGCAGTCACAAATAACTGCCTGGCCTTTTTTGTTTGACCAATCTGGGAGCAAAGGTTAGCAAGGAAAACCATTAAAGGAAAACCAATTCTGCCACAAAACTCAAGGAGTCGTTGGAATTTGCAAAGTGGAAGTGCGCTCTTGTCTCCTTGTAACTTTGACAGCAACCACCTCTGTCTCTATGGCACTGCCGAGGCTGCAAATTTGTCAGTCCTCTGATTAGGCTGGCAGCACGTAGAACAAACCAGCCATCCTCAATTGGCCACTGCTGGGAAGACTGCCACTGGGAGTTCCACTGGCCAAGTATCCCTATATGGTGCTGGCATTTTGACTTACCTTATTCTGAGAAAATCCTCCCCAGTACCTTTAATTGTTAAGTGTTCACACTCACAGCCTGTACTTCTCATCTGATTGTCTCAAAGCTGTTTTCTGCCACTACATGTCCTCCAGTTAGAATGGGTGGATGATGGGAACTTCATGACTATGGTAGCCTAAAGGAGACACTGAATTTGACCCTTGAGTTTTGTGGCAGCATTATTTTTCTTTTAATGGCTTTCCCAGCTAATCTTTTGTCTCAGGGAGGCCCCATGGAAAAGGTCAGATAATATTTTGTGACTGCTGTGATCGCGCTGTTTCAGTTTTAATTACGCAATTTTAAAATTAGATTCTCCCTTTTTAGAGGTAAGATACATCAAAGTGAGTTTAAATGACAATAGCCTTATTTTCATTGTCACTCCACAATTTTTTTTGCATGGACATTATTTGCCAGTTAATTGCAAATATTTGGTCCATGTCTTTTCTTTCTTTTTAAGAATAAGCAGGCAGTGGAATTCAGAACATCTACAGACACTGATTATTTTTGCATTTTTATTTCTAATTTAAGGAATATAGGAACAGGAGTAGGCCATTCAGCTCCTGAAGACTGTTCCACCATGCAGCGATATCATGGCTTATCTGTGGCCTACTTCCATAAAGCTGCCTTTGGTCCTTATCCCTGAATAATTCTGCTTAGCAAACAAAAACTACCTCACATTTAAAATTAATAACTGATCTAGTATCGACTGCCATTTATAGAAACATCTACCATACTTTCTGCATAAAAGTGCTTCCTAACATCTCTCCTAATTTGGTCTGCCCTTAGTTCTCGAAGACTCTCTTCATTCCTTGCTCCCTAAAGTCCAAGTATCATTCTTGTAAACCTACATGTACTCTCTTCAAGGCCAATACATCCTTCCTAAAGTGTGGTGCTCAGATCTGCTCACAGTACTGATTTTAATACCAGCCTTAACAAAGTCTTCAACACATTCCTCCTTACTGAACTTCACCGAATAACTAAAAACCGAAAGAACTGCGGATACTGTAAATCAGGAACAAAAACAAAGTTGCTGGAAAAGCTCAGCAGGTCTGGCAGCATCTGTGAAGGAAAGAACAGAGTTAACGTTTCGGGTCCGGTGACCCTTCCTCACTGGACCCAAAACATTAACTCTTTTTTCCCTTCACAGATGCTGGCAGACCTGTTGAGCTTTTCTAGCAACTTAATTTTTGTTCACCAAATAACTGTCAGATTTGTGTGATATTTATTTGAATTCTACAGCTCAAACTTATTGAGCTATTTGTGAAAAATGCACACTTTTCCCATCCCTACTTTTGTTCTCTGCTAGTGTAATAATTTATTGAGTGCATTTGTACACAATCAGATTTTGAAAAGTTATCACATGTGAACATTCCTGCATTCTAGTACTTTCCTCTCTGCACCAAGCAGCTGTATTGAGGGCTTAGAACAGTTAGTTTACATTTAAGGTTAATAGATCGAATCATTGATAACCTCATGACTTCAAACTATGATAGCTAATACCAATTAAGGCTCCCTCCCCTTTACAGAGTGACTGCACAAGAAGGCCACTCCATGTACTTCCATCTCCCTTACCCAAAGCCCCCCCTTGACAAGAGGATGTTGTGTATCGCAGCAAAAAACAAAGGCAAGATTTCGGAACCCTCCAGTGAGATTGTCGGTGAGGCTCACTGTTGCTTCATAGCTACATAGAAAATAGGAACAGGAAAAATAGAAGCTGCTCAGCCCGTCAAGGCTACTACGCTATTCAATACGATCATGACCTGTACCTCAACACCATGCTTCCACTCTTTCCCCATATCTTGACACCTTTAGCCCCTAGAAATTTATGTATTTCTTAAACATATTCAGTGACTTGGCCGTAACAAGCTTTTGTAGCAGAAAATTCCAGAAGTTCACCAACCTGAGCGAAGAGGTTTCTCCGCCTCTTAGTTATAAATGGCCCACCCTGTATCCAGGGACTGTCAGCCATTAGCCTACACCTGTAGACTGGGGAAACATCATCCTTGCATCCTCTCTCATTCTTTTAGAAATATAGGCCCAGTCAACCTAATCTTTTGTATGGTAAACCTGTCATTCCAGGAATCAGCCTTGCGAACCTTCACTGCACACCCTCCCTCTCACTCTGACAAGTATATATTTTCTTCAGTAAGGAGACCAAAAATGCACACAATGCTCCAGGTGTGGTTTCACCAAAGTCCTGTACAGCTGCAGTAAAACATCTTTCCACCTATACTCGAATCCTCTTGCAATAATGGCCAACATAACATTTGCCCCCCTAACAGCTTGCTGAACTCGCAAGCTTGCTTTTTAGTGACTGGCTTGTAAGGACATCTGGGTCTCTTTGTACATTAACGTTTCCCTATTCACCATTTAAATTGTACCCTGCCATTCCATTTCCTCTGCCAGTTATCACGTTATTCTGCATCTGTCATGTATTGGCCCACTCACTCAACTCGTTTAAATCGCCTTGAAACCTCTCTACATTTTCCTCACCATTCTCTATCCTTCCTAACTGTGTCATCGGCAAGCTTGGAAACATTACATGCAATTTCCTCATCCAAGTCACTATGGTAGCTAATTCCAGCCTTAACAAAATCTTCAATACATTCCTACTTACTAAACTTCACCAAATAACTGTCAGATTTATGTGATATTTATTTGAGTTCTACTGCTCAAGCTTACTGAGCCAGATGTGAAAAATGCGAATATTTCCCATCCCTACTTTTGTTCTCTGATAGTGTGATAATTTGTTTATACACAATCAGTTGGGACCCAAGCACTGGTCAATGCTGTCCGTTCACCTTCCAATCCAAAAAAGACCCATTTATCACTACTCTTTTTCTTCATCTACTATCCAATTCTTAATTCTTTTCAATATATAACGTCCAATCCTATGTGCAATTTTGCACAATAAACTCTTATGTGGGATTTTATCAAAAGCTTCTGAAAATCCAAAAATCCACTGCTTTTCCCTTTGTCTAGTTTACTAGTTATATTCTCAAAGAAATCTCTAATAGGTTTGTCAGGTATGATTTCTCTATCATAAATCCATGTCAACTTTGTATAATCCCATTGTTGTTTTACCCCATAGTGAGCAGGAATGTGTAGGCTAGGCGCATGAGCCATTAGAAATGCAGGGTTACAGAGATAGGTCAGAGGGATGGGTCTGGGTGAGATCCTCTTTGGAGAGTTGGTGTGAACTTGTTGGGCCAAATGGCCAGTCTCCACACTGTACCAATTCTATTTCTGTGGGCCACTTCCTTTATTACCCTAAGATATAGATGATCAGACCATTGCCATTTATCAGTTTTCATTTCCATTAATTTCTCCACACTTTTCTTAATTAATATTAATTTCATTCCATTGCTCCTCCTCACTAGACCTTTTCTTCCCTAGTATTTCTGTAAAGCTGTTTGTGTTTTTTTTATGAAGACAGGACTAAAGTAATTAAACAATTGTATTGGCATTTCCCTAATGCTCAATTATCAAATCTCCCACGTCTCCCTCAAAGGCCATACATGTGCCTTCATTAATCTTTTTCTTTTGTGTACTTATAGAAGCCTCTACAGCCTGTTTTTATGTTCTTTGCAAGTTTATCATCACACCCTATTTCCCCACTCAATCAATCTCTTTGTCCATTTTTGTTGGATATTAAACTGCTTACAATGCTTAGGCTTGCTACTTTCCTCAAAGTTTTATATTACTTCTCTTTGGATTTAATACTATTTTAAACTTCTTTTATTAGACACGGTTGGGAGAATATTTCTGTTTTGCTTTTGCACCAGAAAGAAAAGTATGACGAATGCAATGCCTAAATTCTTTTCTTAAAATCAGCCATCATTTATTTGCTGTAATGCCTTTTAATGTAATTACCCTTTCATAGTCAACTTACTTCTGAAAAATTGTGGTTCCTTTCATTTAAATTTGAACCCTAGTTTTTGATTTGACTACTTCACTTTCCATCCAAATGAATAATTCTAAAACGTTATGGTCACTCTTCCCTAAAGAAGCTCATATGACAAGATTGCACAATCATTAAAGGATAGCAAATCCAGGAATGCCTGTTCTCTAGCTGAATTTTCAACGCATTTGCCAACAGAAAATGATCTTATACAGATTTCAGGAGTTGATCTCCCATAGATCATTTCTCATTGACAGAATCTTATGTGGGTCTAAGCGACATGGGATACACTGACCTTCGTGGCATAATCAGGTGACTAGTCTAGTAAGACCTATCTCAACATCGGGAGCATCTTGCTTAATCATTTACATTTTTGCTGAGCAGCAAAGCAAGTTTCTCACGAAACAGCAGTGACTTGCCAATACGGGGGATTATTACTTGTGAAATGCGTTGTTGATGGCCTAACTCACCTCAATAATCTTTAGCTTCCTTTCTTACCAAATGCATCAAACAAGTTACACAATGAGAATTCTTGACATGGAAATCAGGGCAGGTACCTGGTGACATCAGCTGACTGCTTGATCAGAATGATCTCCACATTGTTTAGGACCGAACAGTATCTCAGGGTCAATGGACAATCAATGGACAACAGCTGTACATCCCCTTTGTCCATTAACACTGGCGTCCAGTATTGGCCAACCTCTCAGGACTTCCATGGCACCTCTCTGATACACTGGCCGGCTGCTCTCAAAGCACAGACCTGCATTGTAGGGTGCTCCAGCAATTAACATTGAAAGTCTGCAGCGGAGACACTTTCTGCATAGGGACAGACTCCCAGCTCACAGAATAGACCAGGCCGCAACTCAGCGCTGCTCACTTGTTCTCTCAGCAGTCGCTCACTTAGCACCGACTCGCCTGTCTGCAGCATCCATGCTTCACCTTCTGTTGTCATGTTAAACAGAGAAGTCACACACAAGCTTGCCTTGCTGGTCAGTTGTCCTCGGTTAAGGGGACTGACATCTTGCTGTGCAGCATTGTGCTATGTCAATCTCATACCAGCACCATGTATCAGCAGTTTACTTTACAAATACACTTCTGGTGCAACAAGCAAGCAGCCATGTCTCAACGTCACCGAAAGTCAATGGAGGCACCCGTCAGTCATAGGTAGAGCAGGACAAGTCCAATGCCTGTCCAGGGTTTTGGCCATAGTCAGGCATCCAGTTGGGGTGCAAAACCTACAGGAAGGGCTACCAGGAAAGGATTGGATGTTTGAGGGCTCACTGATACAGAGATGTGGCATCTGAAAGCCACTGACTGAAAAGCATTCTCTGTCACCTTCAATCATAGAAATTGAAAGTGTGACATGAGAATTAAAATGGTTCTGACCACAGTTGGACTGTAAGAGAGGAGGCAGGATGACCCACTGATGTGAGGCCCTTTAAAGGGAAACAGCACTACCCACAGGCCTATGCACTCTACAGAACACAGAACTGTGGGGTCCCTCATCCCTGACCATCCTAACTCATTGGCTTTTTGTTTACTCTGCAACTCACTGCCCCAACATCGCTGACCAACTCTTCCGCACCAACACTTTTGTACACAGAGGTTTCAGATAGAATAAAGATCTTTGGGACTCGGGTCGATGCTATCAGGAAGTACCTCTCTGATACACTTACAGGCCACTTTCAAAGCACAGACCTGCACTGTGGGGTGTCCCTGTTCCTCTTGCTTTCAGATGCTGTAGCAGGGTCCCATCACAGATGTTAATCCATGATACAGCCTGTGGGAAACATGAAGTTGTATGTCATACTGTAACAATGACATTTGGGGTTACCCACAGAGAGACAATCAGATGTAAGGTCAAATTAGTGCTTTACAGAAAAGTGTCAAATAATATATCAAAGTGCCCTCAATATGTTTTCTGCTTCCTCTCCCTCCCACTGCATCTTAGTGCAATCCCTGGTTCCAGAACTGGGGTGAAGACGTCCTGATTGGCATCGGATCTTGTTGAACCTGGAGTTTTGTTGGGTTGATACCGGAGCAGTAAGGGACGGAGACGTTTGGATGGCCAGACATGCTGAGGATTTCCTTACCATATACAAACGGATCCTCTGTGGCTCTGACTTTCAAGGGTCAAGGGGGACAGGCAGGGTGGAAGTGGAAGGGCTTGATCACCTCTGTAATGTCCAGGGTAAAGGATTTCTGAGGGACCATATGAGGTTTTTCCTCTGGCTGGGTACCTCCTCACACTGCTGTCTTTGTGAGGAAGGGGCATGTTGAGTGCCCACCACATTCCCTATCCACTCTCACCGTCCTTCAGACCTGAGAGCCAGTGGCCGGGGTACTAAGGTGCACTTCTCAAACAGACTGTAAGGGTGCTGCAACTGGCTGTCCATTGGTGGTGCCAACCCGTCCGTGGAGGCAGACAGATAATGCTATAATTGGTTACAATGACGCAGCTTCTAGATAATGAGGACCATGGCTGTTCACATTCCAGTCTGCTGCTCCAAAGTCTCCTGCAGCCCTCGGAATGCCAGTGATCTGGGACATTTATTCCTCAGCCAGCCGAGGAGCTGTTGCAGTGAGGAACTCACCAGATTGTGCCCCGGCACTTTCTAGGGCCAACATTTCCATGAAAACGTCAGTGTCGGAGCTGGTTGGGATGCAGGAGGTAGCCTAACCAATGCTTCCTCTGAGGTCCAGGAGGAAGATTTCGGGGGAGCTGGACATTTCAATGCAGGCAATCCATGCAAGGCACAGGAGTGTACACCTTGTGGCCAGTGGTTGGAAATGATGTGTAATGAATGACACTGACAAGCAGGATTACTGTGAGAGTTGCAGTGGAATGAAGAGTGGTACTTAATCAAAACCAAAAGAATTGCGGATATTGTAAATCAGGAACAAAAACAGAAGTTGCTGGAAAAGCTCAGTGAGTCTGGCGGCATCTGTGAAGAAAAAAAATCAGAGTTAACGTTTTGGATGCTGCCAGACCTGCTGACCTTTTCCAGCAACTTTTGTTTTTGTCAGTGGTACTTAATTGACTGGCAGGTCAGGGACATTTCAGCATCCCCAAGGATCGCTCCCAGTCTTCTTGTGTAAAGACCAGGATCTTCTCCTCATATGGAGTGTGGAGGAATGTTGAGGAATGTGCAGAGGGGAAGTCAAGGGGAGGGCACACAAACCTTAACTCGATCTTGTAAGCACCGCATGACCCATGAACCACACCGTGTTCGTACCAGCCACCTTGAGAACCCTATTGAGTCACAGTGCAAACGATTGATCCCCAATTGCAAAGGAGTGCCTAAGAAGGGAGAAAAGTTGTGAGTATGTCTGCTGTGCCATTCCTCCTGGTGGAAATGGCAGCCAATCTAAATTCCAATCCTGTTCTCACGCAATGTCCACCGAAATGGACTTTAGTCAGAAATCACTGGGGAATTCTCACTGACTTAAATGACCTGGACTTTCAAGGTCAGTTTTATTGCTTCCTCAGAGGGCGGAAATGTTACAGAATGTTGTTAACAAATTGAGAGTCAGTGGCATATTGTAGTGATACAAATCTCTGGTATCATTATGAAACATTCGCCTGATTTTTTTGGTGTGGTTTCCTGGTAACATATATGATATCCAAATCAAATTTAAAAACAAAATATTTGTTCGAAGCTGTGCTCTCAGCTACCTAGGTCCAACATGGCTGCAAATGTCACAATAAGATCTTTACTTAATCGGTTCTATCAATGCACTTATATCTCCCTAATGCTCTGTTGAAGGGTCTGTAAACAAAGTGACTGACAACTCCAGTGCCAGGATGGGCAAAGCTGCGGCTGAACACATAGAAACTAAAACTTTGCTCGAAAAGAAATACGAATTATATTGAATGGTTGCCAACGAATCCTGGCGGTAGGCTCCTGTTCTGCCAGATTACATCCCTCAAAGCTTAAAAAACATGATGTAATCAGACTGAACACATTCCTTAACTGATAAGGAGGTTTAAGCTGATTTAATATGAAACTAGATTAAATAAATGTCCAACCGCAATCGCAAATAATGGAGCAAAACAACATCTGGAGTGCAGTGTGGAAGAGTAATGAGCCTCTGGAGGCAGCCAAGATTAAAACTGTTGAGCAGAATGATGTGATTAGAATTATGACTGTTAAGTGACCTTTCTACAAAAAAAAAAGTTGATTTTGAAATTTTTATTATTAAAGTCACCACCTAAGAATGATTTGTGTTGTCTGAGCAGATATAACGAGAACTAGTCAGTTATGCGTCCAACTTGAGTCATTCAATAACTATTTGTATGAGGAATTGAGGTGACCCCACATTACTGAAATACGTGTTGCATCTCGTTCTGGCAGGAACTGGTTGGGATGAGCAGACTGTTCAAATAAGATGTGTCCCTTGGGTAAATTTTTTGAAGTGCGTTCAGGGATTTTGAATTATTATTTCTTGGACCAGGAATAGATACCATTTTTCCTGCTGATCCAGAGCAACCAATCATTTAAAATTTATTTCTTCATGCAAAAATATGTTGACTTCCAGAAGACTGCTTCATTTCTTTTCTCCAAGTGCATTCAAATCCTTGTCACCACCACCTTCTATCAATAAAAAATGTTGAACGTGCAACAAATACATTGGAAGTATGATAGTTTCAAGGTTGAACACAGCAATCCATATAAGACATATTCTTCTGTAAGTGCTGCCAATGGGATGGTTATTGGATGTTATTTTGAGTCCTGTTTTCAATACTGTCATCAAGCAGCTGAAGTAGAACGTTTGACAGCCTGTCACACAAATGAGCAATGTGGTCTATGAATTTCTGTGCCGGGGTGATGCAGTTATGTAGGCCATACATCCCAAAGATCATATCAACCTACCTTTCCCTTCAACTGTTCACAACAGGCAAGGCACTCATCATACCCAAGCCCCTCTCAACAGTGTCCAAAATTACATTGTGTTTTAATTGGGCAACATCTACTGGACAACTCTGAATGTATGAAAAATTATACCGACAACCAATTTAAGATTATCCGTCAGGCTTGCAGTTTGGTGCACTTACCTGTACTGGAAGCTACATATAGATGTGCACAGGGTTCTGTTCTTTCCAGACAGAAAGAACATGTCCAACTCAGCAAAGTAAGTAGCAGCCATTCACTAGTTCATTTCTCAGGGCAATGTCCTGACCGAATAATGCCAATCTGACTGGTTTAAACTTTAAATAGTCGTCGTTTATTGGTGCATTCTCCGTGGCAACACTTCTGCCAATCAGAGTCCACTTGCAAACCAGCCAGCACTCACCTTTCAGCCTTAACCATCGTCAATAGCAACATGAGCACTACCCCCCGGAGTAGAGTTTTCCCAAAGTTTACAACATTTTGCATGAGGAACTTTCTCCTCATTTCAATCCTGGGTGATCAGCTATTTATCTTAAAACTTTGGCCTCTTGTTCTAGAGTTGCTAGCCAGCTCCCTCGGGGAAGCAAAGTCTTTAAAATTATGAATGTTTCAGTAAGAATAATTTGTTGCTCTAAACTTCAGAGAATAATTTAGCCAGCATCTCAGCATAAGAAACTCTCTTATTCCAGGAACCAATCTAATGAACAGCCCATGTCCATAAGGATGGAGCTCGCAGCTGTGCATATTACTCCAGGTGTGGTCTCCCCAAAACTCTGTATAATTGTTGCAAAATGTAGTTATTCGTGTGCTCAATTGCTGACTGTGTTTGCGTCCTTTTCTCTCCCTTGTACAAGCACACCAGTATCTCTCTGAACATCAACGTTTTACAGGTTTCCTGCCTTTGAAAGATATTCTGCTCTTGTATTTTTATTTGGAGTAATTATTCCGAACCCCAAAATGGCTGATTTGCTGGTCGCCAGCAGGGACCTTTTACCAGGCCTTGACCAAGCTGTTTGTACGTGTGCGGTGTTATTCTGCCACCTACTAGTGGTGTTCACGATAACCACAGCCAGTCTCATGGCCAGGCTGATCTGGGGAGTAATGGGTTAACAGCATGCGCCGAAGGGATCATAATGTAATGATGATGTAATATCCCAAGGGATAATGGAGAGACAGCTTATGGCAGGGACAATCCAAGGGTGTATTAATGAAGACTGTGTATAGTGTTTGTCTGTAAATAAAAGATTATTATTAAAATGTTAAAAATATTTAAAAATATTTATTTATTTAAAAAAATAATTAAAAATATTAAAAGACTACAGCAGAGTCTTTGAAGAGACAATGAAAGCTCTGATCACATCAACCAGAAGACAAAATGGGTAGTTGTTGTCTTTTAAATCAACTAAGACAACCAATGGGTTAATGAAGCATAGCATACCGCTTCCAAAATCACATCATCTAATCTTTTGGCTTTGGTGATCTTTATTCAAACATTAATGGAATTCTTTAAAGCACGTAAAAACTTCCTTGTTTTGATGTGAGGTTGATATGGGAAAAAAGGCTGGATTTATGGCTCAACAAAAGCAACAACAGTTTATTTTTGTTGTGTCTTTAGCTTAATGAATCATTACAAGGCATTTCACAGGAGCATTATAAGTCACAGTATGAGACCAGCGTAGTTCTAATTTACTTTTCTTTTGTGTGGACCTCAGAGGTCCATGAGCAGCAGTGATTTTGCAACTGGAA
>JAHRHZ010000061.1:5707265-5780631 GCA_024137785.1 Ginglymostoma cirratum | reverse complement strand
TTGGCCTGCTGTGTTCATCCAGCTCTACACCTTGTTATCTCAGATTCTCCAGCATCTGCAGTTCCTACTATCTCTGCTGCAATCTGTGTTGGCATGGTGATTGCAGTGTATGGAATGCCATGTAGCCTGGAGGGACCATTGAGTATGACACTGAGCCATGATATTTAGTAAGCTGACCAAAACCCGATCAAGGACCTATGCTTCAAGAAGTGTGTTAAAGGGAATAAGAGATATAGAGAGACACAGAATCATAGTTTGAGAATTCCAGAGCTTGGAAACTGATGACACGGCCACTAATAATGCAACAATTAGGATAAGCAATGCATAATAAGTCAAAATTATGGAAATACTGTGTTATAAGAAATCACTATAACAGGGAGTGGTAAGACCTTGGAAGGATTTGAAGATATGGGTGAGAACTTTACAATCAAGGCATTACTTGATTGGTAGCAAATGTAGAGAGAAAGGAGGACCCTGCAACAGTCACCACCAGCAGAAAGAGCTGCAACCACCCCCCCCCACCCCCACCCCAGCTCTTGACTTGACCCTTAACCTGTCACTCTAGAAGCTCAGGCAGATGAACAGCCCAGGCATCTGAGCCACCTTCCATTTTATTTGGAGGTCTAAGGTTGATCAGATCTGCAGGGACACCATATACAAAGCTCCGGATAAAAAGGGGACGAAGAATATACCAAATGCTGTCCTCATCCTGATGGGTACCTTTGTGTGCAGCTGCATCAAGCTGTGTGCAGACCCATGATATGCAAACACCAAGTGTCACTAGTGTCATACAGCATGGAAACAGGCCCTTTGGTCCAGCTCACCCATACTGACTAGATATCCTACATTAATCTAGTCCCATTTGCCAGCATTTGGCCCATATCCCTCTAAACCCTTTGTATACATGCATCCACCAGATGCTTTTAAATGTTGCAATTGTACCAGCCTCCAGCACTTCCTCTGACAGCTCATTCTAAACATGCACACCCTCCATGTATTGAGTTCCCCGGTGTTGTGAAGGATTGTATTGGGTCTCGTTGTCGCAGATTGCTCCAAGTAGTTGGACCGTTCTGTATCACCTGTGCTTTGTGGAGAAATTTGCAAAGAAAATCACCTTTGACCATAAATCCATCCGGAAGTGGTCAGCATGTAGCATCCTCAAGACCTTGCGGGAAAATCAGAGGGTGGATCACGTCAGGTCGCTTGCTGAGCAGACTGTAAAAATCATTTGGTGGATTGCCTCATCGTCAGAAATTTCCAACAAGCACCAAGACATCACTTGGCTGGTGGTGAGAAGGGCACTACCTGTGAGATCCTTTATGTATGTCTGGACTCTATGCATCACTACATGCTATCCTTGAAGCAGCTGTGGGGGAGGCGGGGTTCAGGGAGAGGTTGAGACTGCCACACTTCTCCTTCTGGAATGTGCCTTTGCTAAGGAAGTCTTGAGAAAAATGAGAAAGATTCTCATAAACTAGACTGCCCTCGTCGACCCATTGTCTTTGCCTGCTCCTGCCCCACCGAGCTTATGTCTACTTATCTCGACTTTATTTTCTCCCCCCGGTCCAGGAACTCCCCACCTATGTCCGTGACACCACCCATGACACCACCTCCACCTCCTCCAAAACTTCCAATTCCCTGGTCCCCAACACCTCATCTTTATCATGGACGTCCAGTCTCTATACACTTGCTTTCCCCTTGCAGATGGTCTAAAAGCCCTCCACTTCTTCCTCTCCCGCAAGTCCGACCAGCCCCCCTCCACCGACATCTTTATCTGCTTAATCGAACTTGTCCTCACCCTTAACAACCCTTCCTTCAACTCCTCCCACTTCCTACAGACAAAGGAAGTGGCCACGGGTACCCGCATGGGCCCAAGCTATGCCTGCCTCTTTGTAGGTTACTTTGGAACAATCCCTCCCGTAGCTACACTGGCCCTAAACGCCACCTCTTCTTCCGTTACATCGATGACTGTATCGGCGCCGCCTTGTGCTCCCACAAGGAGCTCAAACCGTTCATCCACTTTACTAACACCTTCCACCCCAACCTTAAGTTCACCTGGACCATCTCTGACACCTCTCTCTCCTTCCTGGACCTCTCTGTCTCCATCTCGGGTAACCACCTAGAAACTGATATCCATTTCAAGCCCACCGACTCCCACAGCTACCTGGAATACACCTCCTCCCACCCACCTTCCTGTAAAAATGCCATCCCCTATTCCCAATTCCTTCGCCTCCACTGCATCTGCTCGCAAGATGAGGCATTCCACTCCCGGACATTCCAGATGTCTTCGTTTTTCAAGGACCGCAATTTTCCCTCCACGGTGGTCAAAAACGCCCTCGACCGTGTCTCTTGCATTTCCCACACCTCAGCCCTCACACCCCCTCCCCGCAATAACAACAAAGACAGAATTCCCCTTGTCCTCACGTACCACCCCATCAACCTCCGGGTTCAATGCATCATTCTCTGCCAACTCCGCCAGCTGCTATCTGACACCACTACCAAGGATATATTTCCCTCCCCACCCTATCTGCCTTCCAAAGGGACTGATCTCTCCGTGACTCCCTCGTCTGCTCCACACTCCCTACCAGCCCCACCACCCCCGGCACTTTTCCCTGCAACCGCAGGAGGTGCTTAACCTGCCCCTACACCTCCCCCCTCACCCCCATCCCAGGCCCCAAGAAAACCTTCCACATTAAACAGATGTTCACCTGCACATCTGCTAATGTGGCATATTGTATCCGCTGTTCCCGATGTGGCCTCCTCTACATCGGGCAAACCAAGTGGATGCTTGGAGATCGCTTTGTGGAGCACCTACTCTCGGTTCATGACAAACAACTATATCTCCCAGTCGCGAACCACTTCAACTGCACCCCCCCCCCCACTCCTTGGACGACATGCCCATCTTGGGCTTCCTCCAGTGCCACAACGATGCCATCCGAAGGCTAGAGGAACAGCACCACATATTCCGCTTGGGAACCCTGCAGCTCAATGGTCTCAATGTGGAATTCACAAGCTTCAAAATCTCCCCAAAACCGACCTCATCCCATGACCATCCCAGCTCGTCCCCACCTCCTTGACCTGTCCATCTTTTCTCCCACCTATGCCCTCCTCCCACCTCACTTACCAACACCCACTCCCACTTCCTACCTACTAGCCTCATCACTGCCTCCTTGACCTGTCCATCTTCCCTCTCACCTACCCGCTCCTCCCTCCTCACTGACCAACCCCCATCCCAACTCCCTAGCTAAATACCTTTACTAGCATCATCCCCACCTCCCTGACCTGTCCGTCTTCTCTCCACCTATCTGCTCCCCTATCCACCTTCTATCATCGCTTCCCCCTCTCTCTATTTATTTCAGAGCCCCCTTCCCCTTCCCCATTTAGAAAGGTCCTGATCCGAAACATCAGCTTTCCTGCTCCTCTGATGCTGCCTGGCCTGCTGTGTTCATCCAGCTCTACACCTTGTTATCTTGAGTAAGATGCAATCGTTTTTGATGAGGTTTGTCCTGAGCTGGGCCAAGGGCTCTGTTCTCCATGGTCTGTTTGCTGGGATGCACACTGAGACAAACATTGACTGCACCTGAAGAACCATCAATTCGATGAGAGATGCTCTTTGGTCTGGCTGATACTTGTTGGTCTTCCAGAGCAGGGAGTTGACCTCAAATGAGTGTCGCAGACTGGCACATTCCTAGGCCCAGGGCTATGTACTGAGGGTCACACTAAAACCTGGGGCAGGAGTCGCCAAGGCACCTTGTAAGGTCTTTCTGCTGAAATTAAATGGGATCCGTTCAATTATCAGAGCCTCCCTATGCCTTAAATGCATGTAAATATAATTTTGTAAAAGTAAGAAATACCTTGGGTTTGTTTGTTCTTCATATGTAAAGATTGAAAAGAATTGAACTGCTATAATGACTTAGCATATTTATAAAGATGGTTATGAATAATGTAAATTCTTGAAATTAAAAAGAAGCCCAGACACTGTTGGTCACCACTACCATGGGCTCTTTGCCTCCTACTCCACCATAGTTGTGATTGGTAATGATTAATGGAAGATAAGTGTTTGTTAGTCCATCTTTCTATGGCAGAACATGGTCTCCAGTTGCCTCAGACTTTCTTTGCCAGTGGATTAAGACCTTGCTCCATTGGGACCATGTGGTGGTTGGTCTGCAATGATCACCCCACATTACAAGAGTCCATGCACAGGCGCTTGGAATCTCGGGACCCTTATGGACAATTGGAACAATGACAGACCTGAATGTCAAAGCGACACCATCACCCAGGAAGCCCAGCACTACCACATTGAGTGGTGGGAGAAGGCCAGCTTAAAGAACAAGACAGCAGCTACACCTACTCCTGCAAAGGCAGACCAGAAGAAAAGTGCCATTTCTACTGGTCAGACAGCTGAACAAATCCCCTTCCAGCTCACCCTGGCCCAGAAGAAGGTCATAACAATTATCAGAGCTTACACCCTATCCCAACACACAATGAACAAGACAAAAGAGCTATTCTACCCCAACCTTGACCAAACATTTCAACACATCCCAGGATGGACAAGTTGATTCTCCTTTGTAACATCAATGCTAGAATTGGGAGGGAGACAAACATTTAGAAAGGCATGCTAAGCAACAAAGGTGTAGGGAAAACAAATTGCAATGGATTCCTCCTTCTCCTGACAAAGTACCTAGAATATAACCTCGTCACAACAAATACTGGGTTCTGCCAATGTAATGTGGGGAGATCATTGCAGACCAGAAGGACAAGCACAACATCTCTTGACTATGCCCCTGCCCTCAGCACTAGAACCAAATAGACTATATCAAGTGAGGGACTGCAAAGATGCCTGCCAACACTTGTGCCATGACCGAAGCTGATGTCTGCTGGACCAACTACCAACTGATCTACTCTACCCTCTCCATGATCCTGGCCCTTAGAAAATTCTCTGCTGCAAGAGACTCAATGCTGCTGCACGCAAAGACCCTGAGAAGAAAGGCCTTTTCGAGCAGAGCCTCACAGCCAACCTGGTGATGACCAAAGTACCCACAGCAGCTGCTTCATCCTAAAGGCCACTGAAGCCAGCAGCTGAGTACAGACACTCAGCCTCTCGAGCAGGAAAGACCAAGACTCATTCAACAAGAGCAATCAGGGGATCCAGGGTCTCCTGGACCACACATACAAGGCGTTCCTGAACTGGCAGCTTCACCAAAACCTGAGCAAATGGAAACAAACCTTCAGGCAGCTGAAGGTCATGTGCAGCAAAGAACCTGTGACCTAAAGATTAGATAATGGGTGAAAAGACCACAGGACCCTCAGCAACTGGCAGGATAGGTGTACCAATGTGAGGGTACTCTCCCAGGCCAAGATCCCCAGTATCAAGACAGTCGTCACACATGACCAGTTGGGATGGGCAGGCCTCATTGCCCGTACGTCTAACATAAGGCTCTCAAAACAAAAATGCTCTCCTCTGAGCTACGTAATGGTAAGTAATCACAAGGAGGGCAGATGAAATGTTGCACAGATATTCTGAAAGCCTCCCTAATCAGATGCAACATCCCCAACTGACAAGTGAGAATTATTGAGTAGAGTGCATAAACTGAAGAAGAAGTGCTCATGATGGCTTCAACCATCAACAACTGGAGGGTTTGGGGGCTAGACTCAAGCAATGGAAAGAGTACGCAGAATCAGGAGCATCTCACCCACCTCAACAAATACCGCTCACACCACACGTGGCAGAGTCAACTGCTCCAGGATTGGGTTCTTCAGCTTAGGCCTGCCCCTGAGGAGCTGCTGAGGAAGACGAAGAAGCCAATGTAGGTCACCAAGAACAGGGCTGAGAGGGGAATAGGACTTGATATGAGTCAGGACATGGGCAACAGAGATTTGGATGATCTCAGATTTACAGAGTGTAGAATGTGGGCTATCAACTCAGATGTGGATATGCCATGGCTAGAAATAACAAGGGAAGGGATGAAGTTTTTAGCAGCAGACGGGTTTTAGACCAAGAGTGAAATCAAGCAACGTTGTAGAGGTGGAAATAGATGATCGTAGAATTGGCACAAATACGTTGTTGAAAGCTTATCTCATGATCAAACGTGGCACCGAAGCTGCAAACAAACTGTTTTAATCTCAAACTATTGTCAAGAAGTGGGATGGAGTAGATAGTTTGGGAAAAGGAGAAAAGTTCTGTGGATACCTGAAATCTGATATAAAAGCACAATCGCAATATCTTTCCATTTTCAGTTCAGGTGTTTTAGAGTAAGATTCACAGTGCACGGTCCACCAGAGCTCAGAGCACCATTTCCATTCTTCACCCCATTAGGTGCATAACCAAGCTTTAGTGAGTCTCTCTCTGCGTATTGAGTGGCTGGAGAGGCAGAAGTACCCAGCCTCTGCTCGAATCTTTGGGTTTTCACACCTTGATGTCTATATTTGAAGCCCAGCTGCACTTGACTTCAGACAAAGCAAAGCAGGAACGGGCCCTCACATTGAGGCGCATTGACCATTATCCTTGAACATATGGCCCAGGGGAAATAAAAGCTCCTTTTCTGCTTCACACCCAGGAAACTGCGGGAGTTGGTGGAGAGGAGGGTGCCTTTTTCCAGACAATGACACAGAATGTCATTGCCCCAGACATAGCCGGCCTGGCCATGCATTGCAGCCAGGGTCAGCGCTGTGCCCTGGTGAAATGGACCACCCAGCAGGGCAGAAAGAGGGTTAGTGGTCTTATGCAGTCTGTAAGGGTCTTCTCCTGCGACTGCACACACACACACAGGGCCAGCACATGCTTTAACTCTGCCACTCACACACCTTTCACCAAGGCTAATGGAATCTCACTATTGACAGCATCAACAGCATTCACCCATATTGTCCTCCCAAGCTACTAACCCTTCCTGCTCTCTATACATCCTACTCACTCACTGGGGTAAATTCATCACTTGTTTATACATTCCCACTAATTGCTCTTCAATCCATATCCATCATATTCAAAAACAAAACCCAAGGAACTGCAGATGCTGGAAATCAGAAACAAAAAGAGAAATTGCTGGGAAAATTCAGCAGGTCCAACAGCATCTGTGGAGAGAAAGAAGAGTTAACGTTTTAGCTCCAGTTCTGAAGAAGCGTCGTTGGACCTGAAATGTTGACTCTGCATTTTCTCCAGATGCTGCCAGACCTGAGTTTTCCCAGGATTTTTTGTTTTTGTTTCCATCATATTCAGTCCCTGCCTTTGTGATGATGCAGGTAAAATTGGCCAATTACCCACCCTCACACCCACCCTCGACAGACCCTTCATCCGAACTGATTTGTCCATAGTCCCCCCACTGGTTGCACTTGACCTATAGGAATCACAATGTCACAATATCCAGACTGCAAGGACATGGAGCCCTGGACTCTAGTAGGGACATGTGTCTGACGACAGTAGCCAATCCCCTCTAGTATAATCCGGTGAGTGCTTTGATTGAAAATCGTGGTGACTGATCATAGTCCCCTTCTCTCCACCATTACTCCCTTTGATGTTGAGACATGGCCATTTGCTTGAAGCACACGCGGTGGGTCTGCTGTGTAAACTGCTGACATATCCTGCAGGTGTGACACTGACATAGCATGGTGCCACACAGCAACTTTTTCACTCCCTATATTGAGCGTTCAATACTCCCCACCATCACAAGCTGCCTGCCTGTCCATTTGTACTAATGAACAACATAAGCCACAGACACAGGCAGCCTGTAACTGACCACTGAAAACCTTCTGCACCAAGGAAGCAATGCCAGCCACAGAGAAGCTGGCAGGCAGTAGGTCAATGCTGGTGACAGTGAGTGTGTGCTGAGAAAGCAAAGTGAAGTAGGCTGAAGCTGGTAACCTCCAAATAAGCGGCAAAGTGAATGAGTACTAAGAAAGCAAACTAAGGATCGTAACAAACATCCTGTGAGTTGTGTATATGTCCCTATATACAAAGCTGGGAAAAACATGCAAGTCTTAGGTGTCCCTAAGCTACAAACTAAAGTGTTGAAGACCTGAAGAAGGGTTCAGAAGGATGATGACTATGGAACATGTGGTGACAATGTGCTGAAAAAGCATTTGGATGATGGCCAGGATCACTGCTTGGCAAGCTGCAGACACCAGGTACCTGCTCTGTTTTATATGTCATGAATTAGTGTCCTTTAGTACCATGGTGGAAGACAGGAGAATTGGAAGTGGCCTAGAAATAATGGGAGTTGGGGTTTTATTAAAATGCAGAGGAGTGGAAATAAAGTAATCACCATTGGTGAGATTCTGAATTTGTCACATACGGTCTGAAGAAAATATAGAGAAAATTTTTCTTGACATCGAGAGTCAGAAGGCAAAAGTTTCCACAGCCTTAAATGGCAATGGGCCAAGGTGAGAAAGCTGGGAAAATACAGCAAAGGTGGAAAAGTCAGCATTTCGATGTTGAGAAAAAAAATTCTGACTTTCCCCTTACAATTTAAACAGCATGTTCAGAATTTTGCTAATGAGCAGTGACTAGCTTATTTCCGTGCAATTACACCTCATTGTTAACTAAACTCACCTACTTTCTATGCAGCAGCCCTCCTTCCTCAGCCAATCCCTGACAAGAAAGTCGGAGAGGCAGTAGCTCACTGCTTGCTTGTTCAAGCCTTAATCCAACTCTAGTCACCGCACTTTGAGAAGGATGCGATTGCACTAGAGAGGGTACAGAAGAGATTCACTAGGACGGTGATGGGCTGGAGCACAACTAGATAGGCCGGGGCTGTTTTCCATAGAGCAGAGAAGGCTAAGTGTGATCTTATGGAGGTGCACAAAGTTATGAGAGGCACAGATAGGGAGAAACTTATCTTCATAGTTCAGGGATCAATTACCAGGGCATGATGTTAGTGTAAATGGCAGGAGGTTTAGAGAGCATTTGAGGACAAGAATTTTGACTCAGAGGGTGGTGAGTATCTGGATATCTGGAGGCTCACCTAAAACGAAAGTAGAAGTGGGAAGCCTTCAGACATTTAAGAAATATTTAGATGAGCAGGTGAAATGCTAGAGCATGGAAGGATAAAGGTGAAGTGTTGGAAAATAGGATTAGAATGGATTGATTCTTGATGACTGGTATGGACATGATGGGCCAAAGAGCCTTTTCCCATGCTGCAAAATCTTTATGACTCTAAACTGCTGGGAATACAAGCCTGGTCTATCCAAATTTTCCTCCTAAGACAACTCGCCCATTTCTGGAACGAAAACAGAAAGAACTGGAGAAGTAGTCAAAGCTGGCAGCATCTGTGAAGGGAAAGCAGAGTCAATGTTTTGGGATCCTTCTTCAGAGCTTAATCAGTTTCTTGTAATTAGACTTGTAAACTTTCTCTGAGCAGCCTCTAATGTATTTATATCCTTCCTAAAATAAGGTGACTGGTACAGTGCACTGTACTCCAGATGGCCTGGACAGAGTGGATGTTGGGAAGAAGCTTCCATTGGTAGGAGAGACTAGGACCCGAGGGCTCAGCCTTAGAGTAAAGGGGAGACCTTTTAGAATGGAGATAAGGAGAAACTTCTTCAGCCAGAGAGTGGTGAATTCACTGCCACAGAAGGCTGAGGAGGCCAGGTCATTGAGTATATTTAAGACTGAGATAGATAGGTTCTTGATCATCAATGGGATCAAGGGTTACGGGGAGAAAGCGGGAGAATGGGGTTGAGGAATTTATCAGCCATGATTGAATGGTGGAGCAAACTCAATGGGCCAAATGGCCTAATTTCTGCTCCTATTTTTGGTGGTCCTTTGGTCTTATGTGTCTCACAATATCCTATATAGCAGAAGCAAAATCTTTCTACTTTTGTATTCAGTTCTGCTTGTGATAAATGATAGTGTTATCAATTGTACTACATACGAACCTTTTACAATTCATGCATGTAGGCACCCAGATCCTTCTGCTTCTCAGAGCTCTGCAATCTCTAACTCTTCGGTCTCTCCAGTCACACAATTCCTTGAGTTGGCCACTGAAGAGGACAGTCGCATAATTGATGCCCAGAGTTTTCGTTCACACTGTACTCTCCAACTTTTCTTGCAATTGCTCACACCACGTAGGGCAGGGTAAAATTTCATCCAACATGCTCAAAAAACTCAGCATGTCTCACAACTTCTAAGGGATCAGGAAAAGAATCAATGGTTTGAATTAAATATGAATTATTGGGAACTGAAGAAAAATAAAACTTCCAACGAAGTCATATTTGACTCAAAGATTAAATCTTTTTTGTCCAACTTTCCTCATATCTACCTTTGTGGCTCAGTGTCAAGGTTTGTTTTACGTTGCTCCCATCAAGCACCTTGAAGTGTTTTATTATGATAAAGCTACCATATAAATATTTATTATTTTACATTTCTGGTCTTGGCTGTACTGATGCGGTGAGCCAGCAAGTGAAGACAAAATGCTTCTTGAAAATGGAATGAAGGAAAATTGGAAATCTGCTCACCATTGACTACTCACATGCGTTTCATAATCACCAACTCCCTGGGAGCAGATTTGCAACCCATTTACGCAACTGGGAGACCTACAGGGCTTGTGGGAGCTGTAGGATGAAAGTTTAAGGGAAAAAAAATGCTGTAAGTACTAAAATGCTCTGACTTTCACATGGGCCTAAATAAAAATCAGAATGATAAATGATAGTCACATGTGTATAATTGCAGAGGAAATTGTATTGCGTGCAGCGATTTAGAACTTGGCGTGCTCTGGAGTTTGAATCTGGAAAATTATATGTTTACTATAATCATTAATTACATGGTGTCACATCATGACATCATCAGACAGAAATATTTCTGCCTGTTTTCTTAACCCTCTCTATTCCCAGTGAATTTAATGTTCAAAGATTACAATCTTTACAAGAAGGGAGCTCAGCTATAAATATAGAGTATGTAAGCTAGGATCTATTCACTGTAGGGAAAAAGGGGGTGAAAATGCCTGGCACAACGAAACTACCAATTTAACAGCACACTAGAATTCTCCTCTTGTGAGCCCATCTTGCTGCATTTAAAAGAAACCATCCTCAGTTGTTACTGTTGCTGTATAATTTGGTAGTCAGTGCACCGGTCATTAGTTGTCTTAAGAGGAAGGATTGATTGTGTTATACCTGTACTGATGATATGGAGGTGCTGGTGTTGGACTGGGACGGACAGCGTCAGAGGTCACACGACACCAGGTTATAATCCAACTATCAATTGTGTCCTGTGTCCGTCTTCTGAGGACATCGTTGAGGTTTTTCGCTATAGCACATCAGAACTGGCGATTGATGAGTTGAACAGCATATCTTGTTCTTAGGAGGGCATCCCACCACATGCAAGGCAGATACTCATGTGATTCGGCCAATGTTGCCTACCTGATATGCTGCAGGCAAGGATGCCCAGAGGCATGGTACTCCAGCCATTTGGTTTATCTCCAGTATCATTTTATTTTTATTTTTTGCAATATCTTTCTGCCTCAGTTTTTTCTTATTCATTAACAGGATGAGGGCATCGCTGGATAGGCAGGATTTTTTTGTTAACCATCCCTAATTGCCCAGAAGCAACCACATTACTGCAGGTCTGGAGTCACATGTAGGCCAGACCAGTTAAGGATGGCAGTTTCCTTCCATTAGTGAATCAGAAGGGTTTTTCCAACAATTGACAATGAATTCACGGTCATCATTAGATTCTTAATTCTAGATATTTTTATTGAATTCAAATTCCATCAGCTGCCATGGCGGGATTTGAACCGGGTTCGCCAGAACATTATCTAAAATTGAAATCACAAGTTTTCGAAGAGCTGCTCCGTCGTCAGGTGAAGTGAATGAAAGCACATAGACACAGAATTTACAGGCAGAGAGATCAAAAAATCGTTCGAATCGTGCGAGTGAGTGTTGACTTCCATCATGGAAGCCAACCTTCCTCCATGGACTCCATTTACACTTCTCATTGCCATGGAAAGACTGCCAACATCATCAAAGACACATCCCACTGCGGTAATGCGCTCCCTCAGCATGTGATTCTTATATCTATCATGTTATTCCAGCCATTTGGTTTGTCTCCAGCACCATATTGTTATTATTTATTGTAATTACCTCTCTGCATCAATTAATCAGATCATAGGTCATCCCTTCCCTTGTTATTCAGCTGGTGACACTTTACTCACACTGTGTGACACTTTTGATCACCTGCAGAGACTTGTTATTCAGCCTGTCAACACTGCACTCACACCATTTACATGATTTTTGATCACCCTGCCTATAAATTCTATGCCTGTTTGTTTTTCTTCAGTTCGGTTGGCAAACGAACAGTACTCCGAAAGCTTGTGGTTTCAAATAAACCGCGTTTATAATACTGAATATGTAATGAGCAGTGAGATGGCTTTTCTAGGTAGTGTCCCTACCTTTTAACTAGATCTGGGTTCAAGTCCTACCTGGTCCAGAGGTATGTTATATTACATCTGAACAGGTTGATTGTCAGAATATTGGTTAGGCCACTTTTGGAATATTGCATTCAATTCTTGTCTCCCTGCTATAGGAAAGATGTTGTTAAACTTGAAAGGGTTCAGAAAAGATTTATGAAGATGTTGCCGGGATTGGAGATGTTGAGCTACAGGGAAAGGCTGAATAGGCTGGGATTTTTTACCCTGGAGCATTGGAGGCTGAGGTGTGACCTTATAGAGGTTTGTAAAATCATGAGAAGCATGGATAGGGTGAATAACTCCCCAAGGGGAGTTCAAAACTACAGGGCATAGATTTGGCGTGAGAGGGAAAGATTTAAAAGGAACCTGAGGGGTTACATTTTCATTGAGGTGAAAGCACGTATATGGAACGAACTGGTAGAGGAAATGGCAGAGGCTAGTACAATTACAACATTTAAAAGGCATCTGGATAGATACACAAATAGGAAGAGTTTAGGTGGATATGGACCAAATGCTGGCAAATGGGACTAGATCAGTTTAGGATATTTGGTCGCCATGGACCAGTTGGACCAAAGGGTCTGTTTCTGTGCTGTACAACCGTATGGAGATATTTTTAATTATAGAATCAAAGAGAGGTGAGTCTGCCTTCATATTAGCAAAAAACAGTCTTTATTTATATTGTATAGGTGGATGGAGAGATCATTCTTAGAAATCTGTAGTGTTGGTGTTGATCCAAACATCTTCAACATCAGCAGGCATTAATGATAATGTATGCTAATGTATTCATTAACATTTTGGGACTTACCTATTAAAACTTACAAGATCCATTCTCTCTGGAATATAAAAGAATAAGAGATGATCTTATTGAAATAGGTGAATACTGGGAGGATGGTTGCCCTTCTGGTTAAGTCTAGAACTAACATTCACAGTTTCAAAATTGGTGGTCTCCCATTTGCGGTAGAGATGAGGAGGAGTTTCTTCTATCAATGTATAGTTAGTCATTCAAATTCTCTTCCCGTGTGAGCAGTGGAGGCTGAGTCCTTGAACATATTCAAAGCTACATTCAATAGATTTTACGTCTGCAAGAGAGTTGAAGATTATAGTGGTGAGGTGGGGGGCGGGGGGGATAATGGTTAAAGCTGAAATCAGAATGGCTCCTACTGTACTCCCTGTACACCCACAACTGTGTTGCCAAATTCTGAATGAACGCCATCTACAACGTCACTGATGACACTACTGTAGTGGGATGGATATCTAACAATAATGTGTCAAAATTCAGAAGGGAGATAGAGAACTTAGTGACATGGTGCAATGAAAACAACCTCTCTATTAATGTCGGCAAAACTAAAGAACTGATCATTGACTTCAGAAACACAGGAGGAGAACACGCCTCCATCTACACTAATGGAACTGAGGTTGAGAGGGTGGAAAGTGTCAAGTTCCTCCGAGTGATGATAACTGACAACATGTCCTGGACTTCCCACGTAGATGTGGCAGTCAAGAAGGCACAACAACGCCTCTTTTCCACTGATGTCTCAGGAAATTTGGCATGTCTGTAAGGATCCTCACAAACTTCCATACCATTGAAGGCATACTGTCCGGGTGCATAACGGCCTGGTATGGCAACTGCTCTCCCCAGGACTGTAAGAAACTACAGAAGGTGATGTGCACAGCCCAGACCATCACAGAAGCTAACCTTCCATTCATGGACTCCATTTACATGGCTCACTACCATGGAAAGGCTGCCAACATCATCAAATGCCGATCGCACCCTGGTAATGATCTCCTACAACCTCCTCCGTCAGGCAGAAGATGCAGAAACTTGAACACATGCAGCAGCAGGTTCAGAAACAGCTTCTTCCTGGCCATTATCCGACTGTTGAATGGACTGTCTAGCATCCAATAATGCTGATCTTGCTAATGTTGATCTTGTTTAGTGCACACTCAGTGCAATGTAATCTGTATGCCTCTACCTAAGTCTTTTTGATCTGCACATCCTTGCTTACTATGATCTGCCTGTACTGCTTGTAAACAAAGGTCTTCACTGTACTTCAGTACATGTGCCAATAAATCAATCAATTAATTAATCAATCAATCAATTCAAAGGTAGTTCAGGCTTACAACATCAAATGACTAAAATAGGAGCAAATTTTTAATATGAAGGAGAAAGATTTTAAAAAGACATGAGGGGCAATTCATTTTTAAAGGGAGAGAGCTTTGTGTGTGGAATGAACATCCAGTGGAATTGGTGAATTTGGGTACAACTACAAAGTTTAAAATACTTTTTGGATAAGTACATGAAAAAGAAATGTTTGGAGAGAGACGGGCCAGGTGCAGAAAGGCAGGTAGGTAGGTAGGTAACTAACTAGGACTAGTTTAGTTTGGGACTGTGGTCAGCATGGACTGGATGGACCGAAGGATCTATTTCTGTACTCTATGACTCCATGACTCCTAGCCCTCTTATGGTTTAATTAACGCTAGCTGTAGGATGTTAATTTGTTTACTGTAACCAAAAAACATTGCCAGGATGTCAAACAGTTCAATATCTGAAAGTTTAGGATTTCTGCTGATGTAGGGTCTGTGAAGTATAAAATTGGATGAAGATATGGAAAAGCTTATGGGAATCATCCTATAGTAATTCCTTGTTTATCATTGTAGTTGTATTCTGAAAAAAATACAACTTTAAGTGAATCAGATTTTCCTACTTGTTGCCGTTGGAATTCACTTATTAACGTGTATGGTTGTCCACCTAGGAAATTCCACTTTGCTGGTCATGGGTTCTGTGGGTCCCTGTGTGGCTGATGAGCCTGATCCTAGAGTCGTATCCCCAACCCCACATTTCCAACCCAGGTGCATCCAAGAGATTAAAGTGGTCCTTTGGCCTTGAGATCTTTGGCATTCCTTTCTTTGGTTCCTTTTCCATGTTTCCTCTTTCCAATGGGTGTTCTCAAAGGATTGAGTTCCTTCATGAAGTTTCCTTCAAGTCAGTTTCTTCTGAACAAGGGTCTACCAGGCATTGACATCAAGTTGTACTTCTGAAGGAAGTCTTCAGGGAGTCTTTGAAACTTTCCATTGTCCTGCTGTCATGTGAATGCCTGCCTTGAGCTGGGCGAAGCTGATTCGCTTTGGCTGTTGGAACTTAGGCAACCTGAGCACATGGTTGGCACAGCAGAGTTGGTCACGCCTGTTAGCTGCTTCCAGAATATTATTGTCAGTATGCCAGTATTCCCAGCTGTCTAGTTGATGTTACTTCTCAAGGATCTTGAGATAGTCTCTATACATAGCCCAAGTTTTGGAGCCAAATGGATGAGTCAGAAGGATGACAGCCTTATACACAAGGATCTCGGTATCAGCACATATGTCAAGGTCATCAAAGACTCTCATCCTTAGGCATCCGAAGGTGGTGCTCGCTGATAGCTGCAGTTAGGTCAGTAGAAAATTTCTCAGCAGAAAGATACATTAAAGTTGAAATACTGTATATGCCTGGATTCCTAAAAGAAGTAATTCTTAAAATAAATTTAGAAATAAATATTTTCTAATCACCCTGTCCAACGGTGCTGTAACACACCTCTGGAACAGATTTAACATGAGGCTGGGTGTGTAATTCTTCTCGGAGCACTGCTATATCACATCTGCTGCCTCACAGGTGACTCCAGAGCTACCTCATCAGCCAGGGGTATAGTGGTGGGCCTGAATTTCCATTGCCCTGTGGATGAAAGCTTTGAGTCTCGCAATATCCTACACTCATCCAGGCGTATGTGCTTGAATCAAGTGGTGACCCCAAATTCAACCCTGAGTGCATACCCACAGAAGGAACAGTAGTTCAGCTGGTGGAGGGTGATGGGCCAGTGGGACAGGGAGAGGGAATCCAATGCTGCACCCTTTGAGGTCCAACCCCAACCCCTTTCTCAAAGGTGGGTGAATATTCTTATGGGAGTTGGTGACTCTTTGTTCTCATGACTGACCCGTGAGGGGAAACAGAACGCTCAGGCTCACTTGGTCTTTTAGATAGGAACCCCTCTAGATAGCTGCAACACAACAGATGTCTGTTTATCACCCCTCATGCTCACCTGATGTTTGACCCTTGCCCATTTCTAAGGCAAATTACCCTTATCTGCAAATACTGTAACCTCACTGTCCACACATACCGACTGCCCCGGTATCTTGCCAGACCAACGCATTCCCCTCTACCAGAGTTGGATTGTAATGATTGGGATGCCATTACTACTCGCCTTCCTAGCATTCTGAGACCTTTTCTCCTATGGGAACACAGGAGAAAGATGTTGGTGGCTGCGATGGAACAACTTCCGGTTGCCTTGCTCATTTGCTGCAATGTCTGTGGCCACTGGCATGCAAGTGACCCTGGGACTCATTAGAGCCACCCTGCACAGGTCAGCAGTGCCAGGTTCATGTCCTTTTGGCAGAACTGCAGCCATTCTTTTGATAGGAGCCTACTACAATAAGGACTGACAGGTTGGCTCTCCCTTACCAGCATCAGTGCGCTCACAATCACCAATTTGCTACTGCATCAAAGGGAAACTGAGATTTGTTATTCACCGCGATACAGCTGCTGACCTCCTCTGCAACCTTTACTTATTGCTTGCATGATTGGACCAAGAAATCAGCGTCTTTTGTCCCTAAAGCAGATTACCTCCTATGTACCTGAGGAACCCTGCAGGAGGACCTGCTAAAAGTGATCAATAAACTGTAGTGCCACCCAGAATCAACCTGTTCAGCCACATCATTAGCCTATTTTTTAAGGTTCTATAAGAGGTAGTTGAGACAGTGTATGCATTGGTTATAATTTAACGGAAATTCCACAGATTGTAAAACAGCTCAATGGATTGATAGCTCGTAAATGAAATACTGTTTATCAAGAAAGGAGGACAAGAGAGAACAGGGAACTACAGGTCAGTTAGCTGGCTATCTGATTTTGGGGCAATGCAGGATTCTATTATTAATGAAGTCAAACATTGCTTTTAGCAAACTATCTCTGATCTGACATGGTTTTACAAAAGAAATAAAATCACGATTCACGTGTTTTACTTTGAGGTATATCTGGTAGTGTTGGTAAAGGGCACTTATAAATGTAGCATGCTTGTTTTCCAAAATTGCAGTAAACTGTAACTATTCAAGGTGGAGATAGATACATTGTTGATCTTTTAGGGAATCAAGGGTTAAGGGGAGGAAGCAGAAAAATGAAGCTATTGTAGAATTAGCCACACTACTGTATGGCAGCGTAAAGTATGGAACCATATCCAGCTCTTATTTATTATGTTCCTATGTTTTTAGTTAGACAACAGCTTACCAATCCATTAGAAACATCCCTGAAGCTCTTTCAGGCATATTACAAGGTTATGAAGATAGAGTGTCATCTTCATTTCCACAGACTGCCAAAGTTCCCATTGGTATAACTAACAGAATGCATATGGTTCTTAAAGCCCGATACAAAAACTCCTCAATTTCAAGAATAGACAGTGCTCTTCAGATGAAATGTTAACTCAGTGTCCTGTCTGGCCCCTTAGCTGGATGGAAAAGATGATTTAGAATTATTTTAATCCTACCCCATATTCAAAAGTCTACTTCCCAACAAGTTGCTGTGAAATTTGCACCATGCATCGATTCACCATGGCCCAAAACCTGGTATCAGAACGGTTTATTTGTGATCAGGTTTATCCTTTTACAGTCACAGTTCATGACAGCAACAGTTTCTACAGATGGACAGGGGCAGTCGACAGAGAAATGGGTGGAATGCATTAAATGAAGGATGTTGCTTGGACTGGAAATACGTGGAGAGATATGTTTGAAAGGCTTTGTATTAAACTGTTTCAGAGATAGTAGGAACTGCAGATGCTGGAGAATCTGAGATAACAAGATGTAGAGCTGGATGAACACAGCAGGCCAAGCAGCATCAGAGGAGCAGGAAAGCTGACGTTTCGGGCCTAGACCCTTCTTCAGAAAATGACCCTTTTCTGAAGAAGGGTCTCGACCCGAAACGTCAGCCTTCCTGCTCCTCTGATACTGCTTGGCCTGCTGTGTTCATCCAGCTCTACACTTTGTTATCTGTATTAAACTGTTCTTATTTATGTATAAACATAATGAAGTCAGGGATTGAGGGAAAAATACTGGAATTTACTAATTACAAATATGGAATGCAGCAGACTGTGAGCTGGACTTCAAACATCCAAACAACACTAGCTAGTAGGATGGGGAGTAACTGCAGAAAAATGTGAATTTATACATTTTTAAAGGAAGTAGAAAAGTAAGGAAAAGGGTAATAAGATACATTGCAAACACAGACTGTTGAAACGGCAGAGGTAACAAGGAAAACACAGAGAAGTGTGAAGTGAAGCATTTTGGAGGAAAGAATGGGTAGAGGCCATACGCATTAAACGATACACGCTTTAAAGGGAGTGCAGGAACACAAAGGGCTGGATGTACAGGAATATTAATCTTTAACAGTGGCATGACAGATTGATGAGGCTTGTATAAAATTAAATGGGAGCTTGAACTTTTTAGACAGAAGCAGAGCCTACAGAAATGAAGGAGTTATAGAGTCATAGAGTCATACAGCATGGAAACAGGCCCTTCCATCCATCTAGTCCACGCCGACCATGTTCCCAAACAAAACCAGGCCTAAGTTTGGCCCATATCCATCCAAAACTTTCCTACTCATTTCCTTTTCCAAATGACTTATAAACGTTGTAACTGTACCTGCGTCCATCACTTCCTCGGGCCGTTCATTCCACTCTATAACCGCTCTCAGTATAAAGAAGTTGCCCCTCATGTCCATTTTAAAACACTCTCTTCTCGCCTTAAAAATATGTCCTCTAGTTTTGAACTCCCTCATCTTAGGGAAAAGACCTTTGCTATTCACCTTATCTGTGCCCCTTATGATTTCATAAACCTCTACAAGGTCGCGCTTCAACCTCCTATGCTCCAGGGAAAAAAAGTTCTAGCCTATCCAACTTATTTTTATATCTCAGACCCTCTATTCCCACCAAATCCTGGTAAACCTTTTCTGAATTGTCTTCAGTTTAATAATATCCTCCCTGTAACAGGGCGACCAGAACTGTACACAGTACTCCAGAAGAGATCTCACTAACATCCTATACAATCTCAACATGACGTCCCAACTCCTATTCTCAAATGTCTGAGCAATGAAGGCAAGCATGCTAAATGCCTTCTTAAACACCCTGTCTACCTGTCAAAGAATTATGTACCTCAACCTCTAGATCTAGCCCTACCATTAACTGTATAAATCCTGGCTTTGTTTGTTTCAATAAAGTGCAATATCTTGCAGTTATCCAAATTAAACTCCATCTGCCATTCCTCAGTCCATTGACCCAACAGATCAAGATCTCTTTGAAATCATAGATAGCCTTCTTCACTGTCCACTATGCCACCAATGTTGGTGTCGTCTGCAAACTTACTAACCTTGCCTCCTGGATTCTCATCCAAATCATTTATATAAATGACAAACAAAATTGTGAATCCCCGTGGAACACCACTATGCTAAACATTTCTAAATCACTGCTTAGACCTCAGCTGGAGTATTGTGACCAAGTTCTGGCCACCACAGTTTATGAAGAATGTTAACACCTCAGAAAGAATGCAGAGAAAATTTAATTCAATGATATGGGAGATAAAGGATTTCAGTTCTGTGGAGATCAAGAGAAGTTGATATCATTCTCTTGCCAGCAAAAATCACAATCCTGAAGGGTTTTGATTCAGTGAAGAGTGAGAAACTGGTTCTGCTGGCAGTACAGTCAATAACTTAAGGACACAAATGTAAGATGATTGGCAAAAAAGCCAAAGACAAGAAGCATGACTTTTACAAGGGGTTGTCACGATCTGGAAAGGCTCATGGAATTAGATTCAATAACAACTTTCAAAATTGGATCAATATGTGAACAGAAGAAAACAACTGCGTGACCACAGGAAACCAACAGGAGTGTGGGACTAGTTGGATTTGTTAATTCAAAGGGTGTTATGGATATGGTGAGCTGATTGTCTACTTTAGTGACGTAAGGTTCTACAATTGTATCTATAGGGCAAAACATTGCACCTTTGAATGGTAATACTTTACATGGAATGTAGGACACCTCTAAGCCAACTGTATGGCTGGCAGCTGTTAAGTCCCAGCAGCACCACCAATAGTAGCGGAGACTGCAGGGACTGCAAACAGGCAGCAACAGCTGTATTAGTATGAGTAAGGCCTCCAAAATCCAATTAGGTCGCTGGCAGGCAGACACTAGTCAGGGTAAGGGAAGACTGCGGGTGAAGGCAGAGTTTGAGTGCATGGCAGATGCTCTACTGGTTGAGAATTCCACCTCCATCATCTCATTCAATTTTTCACAAACCCCCACCCACAACACTAACACAATTGCTGGGATACTTTAAAGCCCCAGATTAGTGCACAAACCATTAAACAGAGTACCTGCAAACACATTAGGCCATAAAAGGTGAAGACTTTGCTTCCAGGACTGTAGAATATGAAATCTAATGTTGAAATTGTACGAGGCTTTGGGTCATATTAGTTTCGCACCTTTATGCCATCCTCTTGTTGAATGGCTATTAAAAGGCTGCAAAAGGTATAAAGTAGATTCAATCAGATATTACAAGGGAACAGGGATTGCAATGATAAGACAAGATTTCAGCAATTAAAGCATTTATTGTTAGAATTGAGAAGATTAATGGTGACTTGGTAGAAGGTTCAATAATGAAAAGTTTCAAAAAAATAGCTCTGTAATTTAAATCACCCGGGTGAGGGTTTTGATATCAGTCCATCAGGCTTGTGCTATTGCTTTTTAGTGATAAGGATATAAATTAATTTTATTATGAATTAATCCAAATTCTGCCTAATTTATTCTAATGTGTTACACTAAACTCTACAAATAGATGGCTATACAATTTAGAGACCATAAGACATTTATAATGACATAACTCAAACATTTTAAAATCTTTATTTGAAGTGAGTACACTGACTACTAGAATCCCTGTGCACAGAAAAAAATATTATTGTGTTCAGTGCCAAATAACTTTGTTAACATATTTAAAAATTTCCCAGTTTGGTGAACTTTCCTGATTCTTACATACTTTGTTCCTTTCACGTTATGAAGTATAAATTATGCATGGCTTGAAAACTGCACAGCATTTCCAATTATATTTGCGATAACATTTGGCAATCTGCATTTGGCTGTCATGGGCAGCCTCAGTATTTGGAAATTCACTGATGTAAAATGATTAATTAGTTTTGTAAGGGATTGGCCAGTTCTTCCACCTGGAAGGCTGCACATGTTTGTGTTATTTCCCCTGAACACAATACTATGAAGTATATCCAACTTTATGATTACAAAAGCACATTTTATTGAGTTAGTGACGTGATTTGAACCAGTGGCTTACTGCTGTCCTGTCAATAATGGTAATGCTAACAGGCTGACATGCCAGTGTGTCATATAAAAGCTAGCATCAGTTCTATAGCCATGATAAATATTAGCTGATGTCCGAGTGTTGCAATTTAAAGTCAATATCAGAGCTACAGAATGGAAATGGACCCTACTTTGCACTCATTGGGTTTTGTCCTTATTTTTAAATCTGATTTGAAGTTTTTATGCCTAAGTAGTAAAGCTTGCCTGTTCTTCCTGATATGGGAAAATGATACATGGTACAGGAACCAAAACGAATATTATGTTAGAAGATATACAGAAAGTGAGGAGCATATCAATTTCTAACATTTTTATGATAAAAGCTCTCTAGCCACCCAAGGTCTTACTGACTGGGAGACATTCCTGTACATTTGCCTTAAGCGAGGTGGGTAATTGGAGCTGAGTCCATCGAAAGATCAGCCAAGACCTTATGGAATGACGAAGCAGGCTCAATGGCCCAGATGGCCGACTCCTGATCCTATTTTTAGAGCTGTAGAGCCATACAGCTGTACAGCACAGAAACAAGCCTTCAGTCCAACTCATCCATGCCGACCAGATATCCAAATAAGTCTAGTCCTATTTGCCAACATTTGGCCCATATCCCTCTAAAAGCTTCCTATTCATATACCCACCCAGATGTCTTTTAAATGTTGTAATTGTACCAGCTTCCACCTCTTCCTCTGGCAGCTCATTCCATGCACACACCATTGCCTCCATGAAAATATTGTTCATTAGGTCCCTTTTAAATTGTTCCCCTCTCACCTTAAACCTATGCCCACTAGTTTTGGATTCCCCCATCCTGAGGAGAAAGACCTTGCCTATTCACCCTATCCATGCCCCTCATGGTTTTACAAATTTCTTTAAGGTCACCCTTCAGCCTCCAACACTCCAGGGAAAATAGACACAGCCTTTTCAGGATCTCCCTATAGCTCTAACTTTCTAATGTTTTTTATGTTCTTATGTTCTTGACAAGAGTCACAATGACTTTTTACCTGTTAATAGGCAAAGTGAATCTTATGAGATTGTACAAGATGTAGGAGCTATAATCAGTAAGTTCATAATGTTACGAAAATTGGTGGTGTGATGAAGAGTCAGGAGTAATGATGATACGGACAGGCTGATCAGATATGCTAAACAATGTCAAATGGAATTTAATCCTGAAAAGTGTGAGATGATGAAGTTTGAGAGGACTAACGAGGCAACAGAGTAATTGTTGAATGGGACTCTGAGATCTGGGCTTTTCTTTCTTGCTTACCTTTAGCTCTGTTAGATCTTTTAATTCTGTTATTTTGTAACCAAGTGGGCACCAGTGAATGGCGACTTTGTGCACTTTTCACTGTGCTTATGTATTCCTATACTTAGTACATGTGACAAATAAATCTAATCTAATCTAATCTAATCTAAATCTAAAATGACACTTGGAAGTACAAAGTATCAGAGGGACCTGAGCGTGGATATCTATAGATTCTTGAGGTTAGCAGCAAATGTAGATAAGGTGGTTAAGAAGGTATATGGCTTACTTGCCTTTATTAATGAAGGCATTGAACACAAGGTTATAACAGAGCTGTATATAATGTTAGTTATGCCACAACTGGAATACTGTGTGTCATTCTGGTCACTACACTATACGAAGAATGCAATTGCACTGGAGAGAATGCAGAAATGATTCACCAGGATTTGCCTTGACTGGAGTGATTCATCTTTGAACAGAGGCTAGAAAGGCTGGAGGTGTTTTCCTCAGAGTAGAGAACTCTGAGGGGAAATTTGATTGAGGTGTATAAAGTTCTAAGGGACAGGAACAGAGACAGAGTAGATGGGGAAAAACCTTTCCTTTTAGTGGAGAGGTCAGTAACCAGGGGGTGCAGTTTTAGGGTAAGGATCAGGAGGCTTAGAAGGGATTTGAGGAAACATTTCTTAACCAATAGGGTTATGGGAATCTGCAACTCGCTGGCTGAAAGAGTGCTGGAGGCAGGAACCCTCAAGATATTTAAGAACTATTTAGATGAGCACTTGAAAATGCAAGAGCTCACAAGGCTAAGGGCCAAGTGCGGGAAAATGGGATAAACATAGATAGATTTCTGATGGCAGTTCAGACACGATGGGCCGAAGAGCCTCTTTCCATGTTGTAAAAACTATACAGAGAACAACAAACTGCATGTGCAGGGGAATTCTTCAGCAATGTTGAACCATATTAACAATGTATACTTTTGTGTGAAATCCCAGAAATGTCTTCATCTTTTTCTAGTGTTCTAGATATATTGTCAGGACAGACAATTGTCAAGTTTGGAGCTTCTTTCATATCACTGTTTCATTCAGAATGCTTTGCAGTAACTTCAGATCCAGTCCCTACTATTATAACAAAAACAAAGTGGCTGGAAAAGCTCAGCAGGTCTGGCAGCATCTGTGGAGGAGAAAACAGAGTTAACGTTTCGGGTCTGGTGACCCTTCCTCAGAACTTGCAAACTCTGACTAGATTTCTGTTAATCATTCACAGTCCTCCTGTGAATCTTTTAAATAAGTGAATGATATATAAATGATCTGGAGGAAAATGTAACAGGTCTGATTAGTAAGTTTGCAGATGATACAAAGGTTGGTGGAATTGTGGATAGGGATAGGACAGTAAGAGGATAAAGCAGGATCTAGATCGGTTGGTAACTTGGGCAGAGAGATGGCAGATGGAGTTTAATTGGGAAAAATATGAGGTAATGCATTTCAGAAGGTCTAATCTAGATGGAAAATATACAGTAGATGGCAGAACCCTTAAGAGTACTGATAGACAGAGGGATCTGGGTGTACAGGTACACAGGTCACTGAAAGTGGCAACGCAGGCGGAGAAGGTAGTCAACAAGGCATATGGCATGCTTGCCTGTGTCAGCTGGGGCATTGAGATTAAAAATTGGCAAGTAATGTTGCAGCTTTATAAAACCTTTGTTAGGCTGCATTTAGAATATTGTGTTCAATTCTGGTCGCCACACTACCAGAAGGATGTGGTGGCTTTGGAGACGGTACAGAAAAGATTTACCAGGATGTTGCCTGGTGTGGAGGGCATTAGCTATGAGGAGAGGTTAGAGAAACTTGGATTGTTCTCACTGAAATGATGGACGTTGAAGGACGACCTGATAGAGGTCCACAAGATTATGAAGGGCATGGACATACTGGGCAGTCAGAAGCTTTTTCCCAGGGTGGAAGAGTCAGTTACGAGGGGCCACAGGTTTAAGGTACGAGGGGCAAGGTTTAAAGGTGAAGTACAGGCAAGGTTTTTACACAGAGGATGGTGGATGCCTGGAACTCACTGCCAGGGGACGTAGTGGAAGCAGATACTATAGTGACTTTTAAAGGGCATATTTGGGTCTTGACAAATACATGAATAGGATGGGAATAGAGGGATATGGTCCCCGGAAGGGTAGGGGGTTTTAGTTGTGACGGCAGCATGTTGGTGCAGCTTGGAGGGCCAAAGGGCCTGTAATTTTCTTCATTCTTTATTGTTTGAATCTATACTCTGGAGTCTTCTCAGTAATTAGCTCCTCTCTTTGTCCTAAAATACAAGGTAATGAGGAAGAGTACACTGATAATTGAGCCCCATTTTTTGACTTGCCATCATAAAAAGTGTAAAATCCCTATTGAGAACATAAGCGCATCAGAACTAGGACTAGGAGTAGGCAGTTCAGCCCCTTCACCCTGTTTGCCATTTGATATGATCATGGCTGATCTTATCTCAGCCTCAACTCCACTTGCCTGCTCAGTCTCCATAACCCTATGACCTGTTACTAATGAAGAATCTGTCCATGTAAAAACCAATGTCCCAGCATCAAGTGCACTCTGGGGTAGTGAATTCCACAGATTCATGAGCCATTGAGAGAAATATATTTTCCTCATCTCTGTTTTAAATCAGCTACCCCTTATCCTAAAACTGTGACATCTCATTCTAGATTGCCCATATGATGAAATATCCTTTCCATGTCTACTTTTCCAAACCCATTTATTTATCTCAATTAGATCACCCCTCATTCTTCTAAACTCTAGAGAGTACAGGCTGAAACTGCTCAATCTCTCTTCATAATACAAGCCTCTCATGTCTGGAATCAATATAATGAAGTTCCTCTGAACTGCATTCAACATAGTTACAAAAATAGGGACAAAAATTTTACACAATACTCCAGATGTGATCTCACCAATGCCTTCTCCAGTTGCAGCAACACTTACCTACTTTTACATTCTATTCAATTAGCAATAAATGCCAAAATTTCATTCACCTTATTACCTGCTGTACCTGCATACTAGTCTTCTGTGATTCAAACTTGAGGACACCTAGTTCCCTCTTCAAAAAAGCACTCAGAAATTTCTCTCTATTTAGGTAATAAGTTGCCATTCTATTCCTTCAACCAAAATGGATAACCTCACAAATTATCCACTGGGGCCCACGTCCATAGATCCTTCAAAGTTGTTACCCAAGTTGATAGGGTTGTAAAGAAGGCGTATGATGTGTGGGCTTTCATTGGCAGGGGAATTGAGTTTAAGAGCCGTGAGGTTGTGCTGCAGCTCTATAAAACCCTGGTTAGACCACACTCGGAATATTGTGTTCAGTTCCGGTTGTCTCATTACAGGAAGGACATGGAAGCTTTAGAGAGGGTGCAGAGGAGATTTACCAGGATGCTGCCTGGACTGGAGGGCAGGTCTTGTGAGGAAAGGTTGAGGGAGCTAGGGCTTTTTTCATTGGAGCAAAGAAGGATGAGAGGTGACTTGATAGAGTTGTACAAGATGATGAGAGGCATAGATAGAGTGGATAGCCAGAGGCTTTTTCCAGGGCGGAAATGACTATTATGAGGGGGCATAATTTTAAGGTGACTGGAGGAAGGTATAGGGGAGATGTCGGAGGTAGGTTCTTTACACAGAGAGTGGTGGGCATGTGGAATGTGCTGCCAGCAGTGGGTAGTGGAGTCAGATACATTAGGAATATTTAAGTGACTCTTGGATAGGTACATGGATGATAGTATAATGTAGGGTAGGCAGGGTAGATTGATCTTAGTAGGATAATAGATCGGCTCAACATTGTGGACCAAAGGGCCTGTACTGTGCTGTACTGTTCTATGTTCTATGTTAAACTTCATCTGCCAAATTTTGGCCCATTCATCTAACCTTTGCATATTCATTTCACGTTTCTTCATTGCAAATTACCTTTCCATCTATTTTAGTGTCTTCTGCAAATTTTGTTATCACACTTTCTATCCCTGAATCCAAACTATTAATATGCATTATAAATAGTGGGGCCTGAGCGCGAAACCGTATGGCACGCCACTTTTTACATCTTACCAACCAGAAAAAGACTTATTTATCCTGCCTCTCTGCTTTCTGTTGGTTAGCCAATCTTCTATTCAAGCTAATAAATTGTCCCTAACCCCATGTGATCTTACATTCTAGATATACTACATCTACAGGATCCTCACTATCCACATTAAACCAACAAGATGATCAATTTGCATGATTGACTGCTTTCCAGGCCAAAAACAATTCACACCACATTGTTTCATTAACAGAAAATAACTACTTATTGTAAACTCACATCTTCAATAAACACCGAAGTAAAGAATGGATTGCTGATCTGCTAATATGCAAGTTAAACTATATTCCTTTAATACCTCAAATACACATAGACTCATTCACTATTAAATTAGCAAAAAAACCAGCTTGACATAAATATTATGGAAAAGAAATGACAGAAAGAAACAAAGTTCTGAATGTCAAAAGTCCAGGTATTAAGGGTAATTTAAATTGTCACTCATAGTTCATTTGATTTTAGTAATGATGATTTATTGTTGGCTGTAACGCAATGGTCATAGATGGCAGGAAACTAGGAGAAGGAATGGGCCATTCAGCATTTGGAGTCTGCTCCGCCATTCAGTATGATCATGGCTGATCGTCTATCTCAATACCATATTCCCACTTTCTTTCTACACACCTCGGTTCCTTCAAAATCTGAAAAATGTAACTATCTCTGCCTTGAATATATTCAGTAACATGGCCTCCACAGCCTTCTATGGAAGAGAATTTTGCAGGTTCGCTACTTTTTTGACTGAAGATTCTGTTCCTAGTCTTAGTCCTAAATGGCCTTTGCTATATTCTGAGACTGTATCCCCTGATACTAGACTCCACAACCTGGGAAACCATCCTCCCTGCTCTTAGTTTGTCCAGCCCTGTTAGAATTTTATGCATTACAAACAATTTCCCTCTCATCCTTTTAAGCTCTAGAGAATACAGGCCAGTTGAAGCTATCTCTCCTCAAATGATAATCCTGTCATTTTCAGTATCAGCCTAATGAACATTATGGCAAGTTTAAAGTTTCTTAGGTAGGGAGACCAAAACTACATGCATCCTCCTGGTGTGGTTCTTCAAATCAATAGTTATTCTGGCAGACATAGATCTTTCCCTGTATTAAAATTCTTTTAGTCAAAGAGTCATAGAATCATTGAACTGTACAGCATGGAAACATTTGGTCCAACTCCTCCAAAGTCAACCAAATTTCCTAAATAAATCTGGTCCCATTTTCCAGTATTTGTCTCATATTTGTTTCCCTCTAAAGCTTTCATAGTTATATACCCATCCAGATACTTTTTAAATGCTGTAATTATACCAGCCTCCATTACTTCCTCTAGCAGCTCATTCCATACACGCAACACCCTCTATGTGAAAAGGCAGCACGGTGGCTCAGTGGTTAGCACTACAGCCTCACAGCACCAGGGACCCAGGTTCAATTCCAGCCTTGGGTGACTGTCTGTGTGGAGTTTGCACATTCTCTCTGTGTCTGCGTGGGTTTCCTTTGGGTGCTCCGGTTTCCTCCCACAGTCCAAAGATGTGCAGGCTAGGTGGATTGGCCATGCTAAATTGCCCATAGTATTCAGGGGTGTGTGGGTTATAAGGGGATGGGTCTGGGTGGGATGCTCCAAGGGTCGGTGTGGACTTGTTGGGCTGAAGGACCTGTTTCCACACTGTAGGGATTCCGATTCTAATTCTAAAAAGTTGCCCCTTAGGTCCTCCAACCCTGGCAACATACTTGCAAGTCTTTTCTGGACCCTTTCAAGTTTCATAACATCTTTCCTATAGGAGGGAGACCAGAATTGAATGTGGTATTCCAAAATTGGCCTAAATGATGTCCTGTACAGCTGCAACATGGCCTCCCAACTCCTATACTCAATGCACTGATGAAAAAGGCAAGTATACCAAATGTCTTCACCACCCTGTCTGTGTGGGACTCTACTTTCAAGGAACTATGAACCTACACTCCAAGGTCTCTTTGTGCAGCCACATTCCCCAGGACATTACCATTAAGTGTATACGTCCTACCCTGATTTGCCTTTCCAAAATGCTGCACCTCATATTTATCTAAATTAAACTCCATTTGCCACTCCTCAGCCTATTGGCTCATCTGATCAGCGTCCCGTTATACTCTGGAGTAACCTTCTTCACTGTCCACTGCACTTCCAATTTTAGTGTCATCTGTAAACTTACTGGCCAAGGTAATTAGTGATGGGCAATAAATGCTGGTCCATATAGCAACACCCACCTTCCATGCCAGTGTTGTAGGGTAGAGGAATCTGGGTCTGTATTGTCTAGAGTTGCACAGAAAGAGGTATTGAAATTGGATGGTGTGACTGTGTAATCAGAAGCTCAAATGGCCCGATTTGCTAACAGGGTTATGAACTGTTCTATATATTTATTAAAACAGCTCCAGGCTACAGTAAACAATTAGAAAAACAAATGGTATGTTTGGTTTTATTGCAAGAGGTTTTCAATTAAAGAATAGGGAAATCTTGCTACAGTTATACAGGACTTCAGTGAGACCATACTTGAAACACTGTGCACAGTTTTGATATGCTTCTGCAAGAAATATACTCACCCGAGATTGTGTGCAAAAACGTTCACCGGGCAGATTCCTGGAGAGAGAGATTGACTAAAATGGGTCTATAGAGTTTAGAACCATGAGAAATTCACATCATTTATATAAATAACTAAAAGCAGTGAATCCAGCACCAATCCTTGTGGCACACCGCTGCTCACAGGCCTCCAGTCTGAAAAGCAGCCTTCCACCAGCACTCTCTGTTCCCTACCTTCGAGCCAGTTTTGCATCCAAATGGCTAGTTCTCCCTGTATTCCATGTGATCTAACCTTGCTAACCAATCTACTATGAGGAACCTCGTCAAATGCCTTACTGATCATGTCCACCGTCTTCATCAATCCTCTTCATTACGTCTTCAAAAAACTCAATGAAGTTAATGAGACATGATTTCCCACGCACTAAGCCATGTTGACTATCCCTCATCAGTCCTTGCCTTTCCAAATACATGTAAATGCTGTCCCTCAGTATCCCCTCCAACGACTTGCCACACCACTGATGTCAGGATCACTGGCCTATAGATCCCTGGCTTTTCCTTACCACTTTTCTTAAATAGTGGCACCATGTTAGCCAACCTCTGGTCTTCTGGCACCTCACCTGTGGCTAATGATGACTCAGATATCTCAATAAATGGCCCAGCAATCATTTCCCTAGATTCCCATAGAGTTCTAGGGTACACCTGGTCAGGTCCCGGAGATTTATCCGCCATTATGCCTTTTAAGACATCCAGCACCCCCTCCTCGGTAATAAGGACATTTTCAAGACATCACTACTTATTCTCCAACTTCTCTACCTTCCGTATCCTTGTCCACAGTAAACACTGATGCAAAATACTTGTTTCTTTTGAATTTCTTCGTTTTTTTTTGCCTTTTCACTCACTCAGAGAAGGGAAAGAGAAAGACAGAGAGACATTTTCAGAATGCAGGCTCTGGAGGTCTCTGCTTGCCCTGCTCCCATGGAGCTGTAACAAACTGGAGCTTGTCCAATCCAAGGGCAAAGGTCATAGAAATTTGTGTTCCTTATCTCAAAAGCTCCTAATGCTGTTCTCATTCAATAATATATCGATCTCACTTCTCCAACAGGAACATTGTCTTGCACAGCTAAAAATGTGTATCACTTGAAATTTTTCCAAGTTGCAAGATTCTCCTGGTATTTCAATGATGTAGCAATCTGACTTCCATTCCAATTTATTGCCTTAAAAGGAAAAAAAAATGGATCCTTACATATTTCAGCTGCTGAAGGTATGGTTCCAGGCCAGCATTTAGGTCATGGTCCTCTTATGTCATTTCAAATGACCAGAGCAGGGAGAATTGTGAAATATCCAGCCTATTTCAATCTGTGAACATTGGATTTCGAGGAGAGATGGCAGACATGGAAATTCATTCAAAGGGGAATACTTCTACTTAAATGTGTGATAGTGTAAACTTCAGAACTTTAATAACAGTTCATTGATTGAAAGAAGCAACAATAACTTTGCCTGGAATAAACTGATAAGGGACAAGGACAACTTTATGTAAGAATTGAATGTAATTAGCCATGTCTGGGTGAGGAAGAAATTGAGGCTACATGAACTAAACCATTTAGATACCTGCTTGAATAATGGCTGTGTTCTGCCGCAAAGCCAATCGATTACCCTGCAAAAGAATTTAAGGAGGTAATCACACAAAAGCTGTGGCTTCAAACAGACAAGACAGTGCCAAATGTAACAAGGAACAAAGAAGTTACTTTTGATAAAAAGGCAAGCTGCAGACTCAATGGTTTCAGAGGGGTATTCAATATTTTGGATGAAAGAATCTAAAAGATCATCAATAATGCTGCCCCACAGACCTGAAGGACAAGAATCCAACACCGGAATTCTTCTTCGGCAGAACTTTGAAGAACAATGGCACGAGGATCAAACCTTGGACATCAGAGACAGACACTGTTGGTTGGAATTATAGCTAAATTCCACCATTAATTGGGGAATAACTGAGTTCTAAGGCTTAATGTGCTTACTTGAGGGGTCTTATTTTCACTGCTACACGCAATAAAGTTTCCTTTATTATTTCAGTACTTGTTGTGAGATCTTTTTCATTAAGTTGCTGAATTAAAGGCAGCTTATGACGATTTACCCACAACAAACATTTAAGTCAATATTGTTAAGAAAATACTTTTAGTTAAAATATTGGAAAATTAGAAAGTACTTTGAGGAAGATGTATCATTAAGGTTTAATAAATATGGATTGAGCCTCTCAGGTAAGGTATGATGTTACTATAACCTCAATGGTCGTCTGCTACAAAACATGCTGCTCTTTAGCCTTACCATCACAGATATCCTATTAATATGTATTGTCTGAAAATTACATAGAGGTTCGGCCTGAGCTTTTGTGAAGATCCAAACAGCCCATATAACAACATGACATTTATATTTTCAGCCAAAAGTGCACTGTCCAGTGTCCAAGGAAAGAAAAAAACATCCATGGCCCCATATCTAAAACAGGAACTCAGGAACGCCTGTAACCAGAAAAAAGAAAGTCTTTGAAATGAAGCTGGTTAAAATGAAGCCTGAAGGAACAGCCGTTCAACCCCTCAGTTCACTACTGCTGACTCCATTATCAAGTTTCTGATTTAATCCTCCCTTCTAATCCACCTTCCTAGAATCACATAATCACATAGATTCACATGAATTACACAAATGTGAATTGAATGAATGATCAATTTAGTCTCTATTTCTTGATGATTGTGTTTGAAGAAAAATGTTGAGCAGAAACTGCCTTAAGAAAACAATGTGATGTTGTCAATATTGTTCCGTACAACTGTGCCTGCATTGCTTGACAACTTGCTTGGTAACTTTCCATTGGCATAGTTACAATTCTCACTGCATATTAGCACTTTAAATTTATCTCTGATAGCATGAGGATGACCGAGTAGCCTTCAGAGGCATGCTGCATTCTCCCACACTAGACCATATGGGATCCATTACCTGTAAGCACTAGGACTAGTACAACCCCTTCAGTGTAGGTTAATTTCCTACAGACTTACTTTAACTAAAATTGATAACTATCATTGATAGTTCTGCTTCACAAGGACAAATCATAATAAGATTGTACTTTGTATGAAAACGAAATGAATGACAATTGCAGATAATGTATGCACACCGAGATGCGCCTATAATCTTGTCTTCACGATATAATAATAAAGCAGTATGTCCTATTAACAAAACAGTGTCACACTGTCCACCAGTAAGTGTAAAGTTTGCATGTCTACAGCTATAACCACCTCTTCTACACTAACAATATGTGTGCCCAACATGCAAATGATCCTCTTGCACCCAAGCTGAATTAGTTAGTCATCTTCAAACATATTGTACATGAAACTTAATGTAGTAAAAGTTCCAGCAGAAGGTGGCAGCGGTGAGGGAGGGTACCAAGCAGGGTAACTGCAGCAGCTGAATGAACCCTCGCTTAAGAAAAAGATGTCCTTGGGGAAGGAGGCATGATGGGGAGGACAACTAGGCAGACAAAAAGGGTTTCCTCAACCAGACGTAGACCATAGCTTTAGTTTTGTGTAAATGGTGTGTTTTCCTTGTTTAACTTTAATTTCCCTTCATGTTTGCAATAACTTGATGCAAGTTGAAAAAAAACTTGCCCTATATGCTTTGGGGCACCTGTCTCTTGTTACATTAAACTATTGGACTCTGGATAATGTTTGGTCATTTTAGATTACAAATAATTAACGTGTAACATTACATCATTAGAAGTACTTACTGAAAATATCCATGCAGCTCATTTATGTGCTTACCTAAAGTTTACATGGAGCAAAGCTAAATAACTAATCTATTCTGCACATTCTTCAAAATTCACTGTCTGTAAAAGAAACTATGAATTCTCAGCCTGTATGTAACACAAAGTAAGAGCATCAACTTTTAATCTGAAATCTGCATTGAAATTGAATATGAATCTGAAAGAATTTACAAATGGGGCCATACAGAGTTATCAAATTATAACCAAAAATCTACATGGAGGTTGATCTTTATGAATTTATTTAATTAAATAACCAAGAATAACGTATTGCACATCAATACCAAAGATAACCAGATTAAGCACTTGTGTAGCAATTAATTATCATATTCATTTGAAACCCAATGTTTCTAAATAGTCTTAATCATGTCAGTGCAGGAAGCACTGTGACTCAAAGCCTCTAACCTGGAGAATCTGAGATTTCAAAGTTCTGGTTTACAATTCATAGTTCATATTATACTGATATGAGTATAATGACTATAAATTTGTTGTGTTCAAGTTAATATATTAATGAATTGGCGGGTGAAAGGCTGATCTACCTTCCTTTAGTACCACAGATGCACAATCTTGTTAAGTTTAATAACGAATTCAAAGGGAGGACACAACATTGGTGCAAACTAATTGGAGATAGATGGCACACTGAATGGGCTTTAGTCTTTAAAAGCCCAGCAATTTCCATACTACTGTATTGTGTACAAAAGATTTTAATTGCAGTTTGATACACATATCGTGCCGTAATTTTAATTAATTTAATTTAGTATGAAGTACAAACTTACTATGTTTATCCTTGTATACCAGGACTACCAGTGATAGCTATCAATCTTGACTAGAGGCAGTCTGTAGGAAAATCCGAGTAATTGCAGTGACATTCTTCATTGGCCACCCACAGACAGCACAAGTCCTGTTTCTTGCAGTTGGTAAAAAAAATTGAACATAAGATGCTTCTGCAACCTAAGCTTGCTGTAGACATGCTTGTTATCTGTGGAGTTCAGCAAGAAAACTATTGGCACAGTGTCACCAGCAGCTTGCCAAAGGTACATTTCAGGCAGCTTAAGCATTTTATTTCCTATCAGAGCATGGCATTATCCATAAATCAGCTTAGATTGAACAGAGGATAAGAGAAGTATGACTCACCTATTTGAAATCCTAGTAGATGTATGATCCTGACCCAACTATAACATTTCTTGGCAAACCTACATGTTTGTCAGGATTTGACTCTGTACTCAGAGTGCGTGTGAGTAATGGGTGAATGAAGTATCCGGGATCACTCACAATAGCAGCAGATGCTTGGTTTAGTCAAGCAATGATCATTTTTTATGATGTTTTGTTGCTCTGGTGTCTAAGCAAATCAAACTTAGTTGAAAACATGGCTAGTTCCCAGAATGTGGTTATGACATTCTATGCAAATAAGTCAGTAAACACATATTTTAAAAGGCAATGTTTGTTAAACCGTTTTTTTTGTTGTTGTGGGCAACACTGATCAGGCTGCAATCGCATTGGTCATAGCAAAGGAAGACATTATTGATATCTTTGGTGAGTCAATGCAATAGAACCTGTACATCGTACACAACACGACCAATATATGTTAAATTCAGGGGTTGGACATTGAGTCCAATACCTGCAGTACCACACTGTTGACATGGTTAATTGGTTCATGCTTTTGGTCAATGGTAAGCCTCAAGGTGTTGATGATGAGGTTTCAGTGACAGTAGTGCCTTGCAGAGCTGAGGGAGATGGCTAGGCTTTCCATTGTTTGATTTGAACAGTGGTGGATCTGAAAATCTGTGAAGTGGATTTCTCTGTGACTCCTTAACTCACCCACAGAAGAATTGCCATTCTATTTCCGCACTTCCCAACCAATTGGATCACATCTGCACCTGACTCTGCAAACCCACATTTCACACAAGTTGACTCTTTTAGGACCTCAGATCGAAACTGGGTGCTGATAGAAACTCTTAAAGTAAAGAATGTGAAGGAAGAAGTAAAATACAGTTGAGAGTCACTATATACTTGAATAATTTAACATTTAACAAGGCCATGTGACAATATCTTCCTTCAGCAATTTCTTCACTTGGGTCTCTGCTTGTAGGCCAAAGAGGCATTCCCTCCTATAGCTGAGCCATTCAAACTGGGCGGGGTGGGTTGGAGCAGCCTGTTTCAATTTTTAGTCGATGTGGAATTTGGGGAGTTCTTTTCTTTCCTCTCTTGCATTCATCTTTTTTCTTTCTTTAATTCTCTTTCCTCAGCAGCAAATGGTTGCATTTTAGCAACATGTGATCAGTTCTCTCTCAGTGACATTTCATCTTCCTCATTTCAACATTGTCATGTTATCTTAACAGTCACCTGACAGAAGACTGCTTTGGATTAATGTCTCACCCAAAAGATGGTTCTCTCTCAATTCTTGAAATTTCAGCCTAGACTACGTGAGACTAGAATCTCCTTTTCAGATTCTTTAAGTTAGAAAATCACAGATATCTGACAGCAACTCAGCACACTAACATTTGAAGGATAACTGAGCTTCACTTGATGCAGTTTCAAGTCTCTGAGATCATTTGATCATCAGACATATTATTAAGGAGCAACTTGGGAAATTAATCTGGAAAAAGATAGCTGACTAGTGATCCTACAAAGGTACATAAGATAGGTGACCAGAATGAATAAAGAAAATCATAATTTTACTTTAAATTAAATTGTAAATGTAAGGCAAGGGAGTATAAGTTCAAACAAATAAGAAGCAAAACTAAGACAGATTTTCTCAAAATTATTCTTTACATAATGTGTGACTAGGCCTTGGAGTGAATCTTAAACTAGAGCCTACAGGAACCAAAACACTGGAAAGTAGGAAACCCAGGTTGGTTCCTTTGCAAACATACCCCTCACTCACCAAAGTCCCTGCACCCGGGAAATCCAGTGAATACAACAGGACAGCCAGAAAAACTCCCTTTAAGAAGTAATTCTTCCAACTGTCATACATACTTCTAAAACTACTATTTAGCAAGTAGGTTCTGTTTATCTGTGGACTTATGAAACATTTCAGAGCCAATCAAGTCTGTACCACAAAGTTACTAATGAATTGTTCACTGCATTTAAATTATTTAAACCTATAAAGCTTTAACTGTAGGATGTACATACTTGGAAAAACCATCTATGACTATTACTTGCACTCACATCAATTTACATTTCACATATCCAGATGACACAAGTTGCATATAGGATCATACAATATTCACAAATACATAGCGACAGATGTACAGACAATTGCAGACATTGACCTGACTATATATAAACAAAGTCGAAGTTTCTCCTCAGCAAGTGGTTTAAGGATGAATGGGGGAGTGTGAGTGGGCAATGTGCATTAGCCACAGAATAAGAGTGCCAGTCATTGTGATAATCACTGAAGCTCACATAGCAGCTGATGCATTGTTATTTACGCTCATCAGAGTTTCAGAAAGGAAAAAAATAAAGCCCTGAAAAAGGATTTGATGAGATAGACGTGAACCAATACTCCCCTCTAGCTGTGCAAAGCAGAAACTAAATTCAAATTGCCATTTCAGAGAATCCCTAAAGGTATTGTCGTCCAGTGAACGGCAGCGCTCAGTTCTGCTGTCCAAATGGTATATCCAAAGTATAGGAACTTCTGACACATATGTCAAGTCAAATTATTTTCTTCCAGTGCTACGTTCATCCTCAAATCAGAATGTATAACACTGCTGTTTTTCTTTTGGTTGGGATGGAACTTTGTTGTTAATATTGGAATTACTGAAGCTAATTGTTGAGTGGACAGTCTTTGGGATTTTTAGAGTTTTGTAAAACCCATCTAGATACCTCTTAAATGCTGTAATTATACCAGCCTCCACCACATTCCCTGGAAGCTCATTCCATACACCTGTAGAAGTTGCCCCTTAGGTCCCTTTTAAATCTTGCCCATCTCACCTCAAACCTATGCCCACCAGTTCTGGACCCCCCTACCCTGGGAAAACAGCCTTTGCAATTCACCCTATCCATGACCTTCGTGATTTTATAAACCTCTATAAGGTCACCCCTAAGCTTCCGATGCCCCAGGGAAAATGGCCCCAGCCTAATCAATCTCTCCCTATAGCTCAAACCCCCCAACTCTGGTAACATCCTTGTAAATCTTTTCTGAACCCTTTCAAGTTTCACAACATCCTTCCAATAGCAGAGAGACCAGAATTGCATGCAGTTATCCAAAAGTGTCCTGTACAGCTGCAACATGACCTCCTAATTCTTATAGCTGGGGAACACAACAGGTCTGGCGGCATCAGAGGTGCAGGAAAGCCAATGATTCGTGTTTTACATCCTTCATCAGGACTCCCCCAAACTGTATTGACCTCTATCTTGGGCCTGCTACAATGCTCCAGCAAGGCTCACTCCAAGCTGGAAGAACAGCATTTCACTTTCTGCTTGGAAACACTGCAGCCTTCAGGACTTAATATCGAGTTGAATAACATTAGATACTGAACATCTTCTTCCCTCTCCTTTGCCTACCCTTACACCCAAGGCTTTGGTCCCCATTAGTGACTTTTCTGTTTCGCTCATCGTTATCCAGCCCTTTGTCTGTCCAATTGCTGTTCTGTCTCTCTAGGCTCCATCTCCACCTATTTTTACTCCTTTCTCCCCCTCTCTTCTGCATTTATGCCATCTTTTCATAGCTACAATCAGTTTTGCGAAATGGTCACTGGACCTGAAACTTTGGCTCTGTTTTTTCTCCACAGATGCAACCAGACCTGCTGAGTTTGTCCGCAATTTCTGATTTTGCTTCAGATTTCCAGCATCCACAGTTCTTTGTATTTTGAGTACTACCTTTATTGTTTTGAAATCACGGAATTGGAATTGAATCCATGGCCCTCACACTCAGAAACTGCAGCACAACCAATGAGTTACTTTGGCTCCCTATACCGTCTAAGCACAAATAGGAACTCTGATCATCCTTAGAATTTACAGGAAACAAGGAGCCCTAATTCAGCTGGAGTCGATGGGAAGCAGGGGGAAAGATCTCCATTGGTTGCAGTCACACCTGGCACCAAAGATGATGGTTGTAGTTAAAAACAGAAAGAACTGTGGATGCTGTAAATCAGGAACAAAAACAGAAGTTGTTGGAAAAGCTCAGCAGGTCTGGCAGCCTCTGTGTAGAAAAATGAGAGTTAACATTTTGGGTCTGGTGACCCTTCTTCAGAACTCAGTTACCACCTACTGAACCCCCTTGGCTGATAAATCATTACTTCCTCACGTTGAACAACTCTTGGAGGAAACACTGAGGATGGTGAGGGTGCAGAATGTACTCTGGGTTGGGGATTTCAAGAGTGGCTCAGCAGCAGTACTACTGATTGAGCTGGTTGGTTCCTAAAGGACATAGCTGCTAGACTGGGTCTGGTGCAGGCGGTGAGGGAACCAACAAGAGGGAAAAATATGCTTGACCTCATCCTTACCAATCTGCCAGTTGCAGATACATCTGTCCATAACAATATTGGCAACAGTGACCACTGCAATGTTCTTGTGGAGATAAAATGCAGCCTTCACATTGAGAATCCCCTCCATCCTGTTGTGTGGTAGCATCAATATAATCTTTGAACAGACCTAGCAACTAATGACTGGGCATCCATGAGGAGCTGTGGTCATCAGCAGCCGCCAACTTATCCTCAAACACAATCTGCAACCTCATGGCACAGCATAACCCCCCACCCCCCATTCTACCATTGTCATCATGCAAAGGATCAACTGCTAGTTCAATGAAGTGTATAGGACAGCGGCCACGAGTTGCACCAGGTACACCTGACAATGAGGTGTCAACCTGGTGAAGCTACAAAACAGGATTACTTGCATGCCAAGCAGCAAGTGATAGAGTTAAGCCATCCCACAACCAACAGATCAGATCTAAGCTCTGTGGTCCTCTCACATCCAATCGTGAATGGTGGTGGACAATTCAAAACAACTCTCTCAAGGAACAAAAACAAAGTTGCTGGAAAAGCTCAGCAGGTCTGGCAGTATCTGTGAAGGAAAAAACAGAGTTAATGTTTCGGGTCCGGTGACCCTTCCTCAGAACTGTTTTTCTTCTTGTTTTTGTTCCTGATTTACAGCATCGGCAGTACTTTCGGTTTTTAACTCTCTCAAGGAGCTGGGTCTGCAAATATCCCCATCCTCAAAGATGGGGGAGCCCAGCACATTAGAGCAAAAACAAGACTGAATCATTCATAATCTTCAGCCAGGCATGATTAAGGAATGACCCATCTCAGCCTTTTGTAGAGGTTCTATCACAGATACCAGTTTTCAGCCAATTTGTTTTACTCCATATGATATCAAGAAACAGCTGGAGGCACTGGATACCCCAAAGACTATGAGGCCCCCAACAACATTCTGGCAACTGTACTCAAGCTCCACAAATTGCAGCACCTTTAACCAAGCTGTTCCAGTACAACTTCAACACTGACATCTATCCGATAATGTGGAAAATTTCCCAGATACAGCTTATACACAAAATGCAGGAAAAATCCAACCCGGCCAGTTATCGCCCCAACAGTCTGCTCTCGATCATCAGTAAATTGATGAAAGGTGTATTCAACATTGTTTTCAAACAGCTTCTGCTTAGCAATGGCCAACTCGTTGATGTTCAGTTTAGGCTCCACCAGGGCCACTCAGCTTCTGACATCATTACAGCCTTGGTTCAAGCATGGACAAAACAGCTGAATTCCAGAGGCGAGGTGAGAGTGAAAACAACATTTGACTGAGCATGCCATCAATAGAATCAGTTGAAGTAAATGGGAATTAGGAGTTAAACTCTGCACTGATTTGTGTCATACTTAGCACAAAGGAAGATAGTTGTGGTCATTGGAGGTCAGTCACCTCAGTTCTACAGATATTCCTTAGTATGGTGTCCTTGATCCAACCATCTTCAGCAGCTTCATCAATTACCTTCCCTCCATCAGAAGTGGGGATGTTTGTTGATGGCTGGACGTCGTTTAGCATTGTCCCTGATTCCTCAGATACTGAAACAGTCTATGTTCAAATGCAGCAAGACCTGGACAAAATTCAGATTTGGGCTAACAAGTGGCAAGTGACATTCATGCCACTCTAATACCAGGCAATGACTATCTCCAAGAAGAGATTATCAAACCATCAATGGCATTATCATCACTGAATCCCTCATTATCATCACCCTAAGGGTTACCATTGACCAGAAAATGAACTGGACTGGCTATAAATATAGTGACTACAAGAACAGGTCAGAGGCTGATGTGATGCAAGTATGAACGATCAAGAAATCTGTATCTTTAAGGGAATTAATTACTGACATCAATGTGGCACCATGCCATGCACAATTCCTGTGTAAAAGTATCAGCTTTATCTTGAAATCTTTGTAATCCATTAGGAAAGGCAGTCAGTCAACCAGCTTGAACCTCAGACTAGAATCATAGAGATCTGCAGCACAGAAAAAAATCCTTCAGCCCATCACATCAATGCTGGTCAAATACTACCACTTAACTATTCCAATCCTATTACTCAGCATTTGGCCCATAGCCTTGTATGGCTTGGTATTGCAAGTGAAAAATGTTAAATGTTATAAGGGTTTCAGTTTCTACAACACTTAGAGGCAGTGAGTTCCAGAATCCCACTGAGAGAATTTAATTTCTTAAAAGGGTAGAACAAACTGCATATTTCACAGGAAAGCTGGAGGATCATTGTCTCCAACCACTGCACAGATGCTCCATAGGATCTTGGGCCACAAAGCTATTGTCCTGGATATTTGTGAATACCCACCTTACGAACATTCCCCACTAATTCCTTATTGTCCTCTTGATAAGATCATCCCTCCTTCATCTAAACTCTAATGTTAAAGGCCTAACCTGTTCAGCCATCCAATGATAAGTCACTCCCTTCATCCCAAGACTAGCCTAGTTGATCTCTTTTGAATTGCCTCCAATGGCAGTACATCCTTTCTTAAATACATGGACCAAAACTGTACGTAATAGTCCAGGTACTGCTTCACTAACACCCAGACACCTTGACTGATCTGATAATCCTTAACTTTCCTGGTTTCCCCCCAAATTCCTTGATTCCCTTACTAATTAAAGATTGGCCTTTCTCAGCCTTGAATGTTCTTAACAGACGAGGAGCTGTAGTCCAAGCTGCAGACAATGCACCGCATCAGGGAAGGTGGAAATTACATGGACATTTTCTTCCAGAGTGTGTCACACCCTTGTGAGAAAAGGCAGCATTGACATTTGGACGGTGATCAGGGACAGAACAACATGATTGCAGATAAGGGGACCCGGGAGATAAACTTGAGGAGCCTTGGCCCCACCAGTTGTCCAACATTCATGAGGTTTTTTGCATGCTATGTGGATGAGTGGGACTGTAGGGAGAACAAGCAAACTGACCATTCCACTATGGTATATGGAGATATTCAAGAGGCAGGAGGAAATAGGAATATAGCAGTGGGCAATATAATTAAGTGAATAGATCTGTTCTCTGAGGCTGTGAGCTAGAGTCCCAAAGGCTACATAGCCTGCCTGACGTCAGGGTTAAGGACATATCCTTGGGACTGGAGAAGAACTTGGAGACGGGTGGGAGGGATCCAGTTGTCATCATCCGCATTGGTACTAATGACATTGATAGCAAATGGGAAGTATGTTTTGTGAAGAAATTGAACAGTTAGAAGCAAAATTAAAAAGCAGAAATTTCAAGCTAATTATCTCTGGTTTACCGTTTGAGCCAAGGACAAACTAACAGAGGGTAAATAAATTAAGGAGTTAAATGTGCGGCTCAATGATTGACGTGGGTGGAATTGGTTTCAGTTCACGGGGCATTGGCACCTGTATTGGGATAGATGTCACCTGCTCCAGGGGAATGGGCTTTAATCGAATTACACTGAGGCCAGTGACCTGGCAAATCAAATAACTAGGGGTGTAGAGAGGGCTTTAAACTAATTGTGGTGGCAGCGGGGAGGGTATGAGACAAGGGCTTCCAAAGCAAAAGGGTATGGCAGTATTGCAGGGCAGATATTTGAATAGTGATACCCAGAGTGTGACAAGGACAGAGTATACAAACATAGAAAAACACCAGTAAATACAGTGAAAAGGGGAAATATTTCTAACAAAAAAGGGCAAAATTAATGGTTACTTTCATGTTCATTGTATTTGGAAAAAGGTGAATTAAATGCACAGATACAAGTTAACAGCCATTACCCATTATTAGTTCTCCAGTTTCATTCTCTGAGGAGCCTATGTTCACTTTGGCCTGTGTTTTCCTTTTTATGTATTTAAAGAAACTCTTGCTATCCATCTTCCTTTTACTTGCAGTTTCCCTCAAAGTTTATTTTCTCTTCCTTCATTATTTGCGTGGACATCTTTTCAAAACTTTCCAAATCCTCCAGTTTATCACGAATCTTTTTCAGATCGTATGCTTGTTCTTCCAATTTAGCTATACCTTAACTTCCCTGGTTAACTTTTGGTTCATTTATCCCCACGACTACGAGGAGGGTATGTGACTTCAGGGGTAAAAAATTAAGGGGTAAATGACTCTTCAAAAGGATAGGCAGAAAGGAAAAGGTAGTTGAATAAGAACTGTTGGTATGGGATGGAATAAGTATGACAGCAAGAACTGATCTTAGATTGGATGACTTAGTATTTATATGGATGGCAGTAAGAAATAACAAGAGAACAAGACATTGGTTGAAGTTGTTAGGCTCCCTAACAGAAGTGCCATGGTAGAACAGAAAGTACAGGAGATGATGAAGGCATGTAAAAATAAAAGGCAGTACATTAATTGTGGGTGAATTTAATTTTCATGTAGATTGACACAGTCAAGTTGTCAGACGTACCAGGAGGCAGAATTCATGCTGTATTTGCGAGCTTTGCATAATAATTTTACAGATTCAATCAGGGATCAGACTATTTTGGATCTGGCAATGTGTAATGAGGCAGGTTTAATAAATGATCTCAGTGGAAAAGATCCCCTAGGAATCTGTGACCACACATGGTAGAGTTTGGTATTCTGTTTAAAAGGGAAAATCTTGGGCCAGAAAGAACTGTGATAAATATGAGTAAGAGTAATTGCAAAGGAATAAGGGCATGGTTGACTGGAGTGGACTGGGAAAGGAGTTTAGCAGCAAAGACAGATGAGAAACAATGGTAGACATTTAAGAAATAGTTCATAGGTCCAACATAGAAGTGAAGTGAGAAAGAAGGATTCTAGGAAGGGGATAAATGAACCATGCTTAACCAGAGAAGTTAAGAATATAATCAAATTGAAAGAAAAAGCATACGGAGTGACAAAGATTTGTAGTAAGCTAGAAGATTTGGAAAGTTTTGAAAACTAACAAAAGATGTCCACACAAATAGTAAAGAAGGAGAAAATAAACTTTGAGGGAAACTTACAAGTAAGAGGAAGATGGATAGCAAGCATTGTTTTAAATACATAAAAAGGAAAACAGGCCAAAGCGAACATAGGTCCCTTAGAGAATGAAGCCGGGGAATTAATATTGGGGAACCAGAAAATGGCAGAAGAGTTGAACAAATACTTTGCATCAGTCTTCACAGTAGAAGACATCAATAGCATTCCAAAAATTCTTACGAATCAGGGGGTGAAAGGAAAAAAATACAATGTCCAATACAAGAGAAATATCACCCGGTAAACTAATGGGGCTAAATACCGATTAGCCTCCTGGACCTGATGGGATGCTGCCTGGGATATTAAAAGGAAACAGTTGCAGAGATAATAGATTGAATATCCAAGAGTTCTTAGGTTCTAGAAAAGTGTCATAGGATTGGAAAAGCGCCAATGTAAAACCCATTCCAAAAAGGGTAAGTACAGTCCGGTTAGCATAGCATGTCATTGGGAAAACGTTATTCTATTATAAGGGATGTAAGAACAGAATATTTCAAAATGCATAACATAATCAAGTCGAACAAATTTATTATAATTCTTTAAGGAGGCTACAAGCAGAATAGGTCAAGGGGAGGTAGTGAATGTAATATATTAGTATTTACATATGGCATTAGAGAAGGTACCACACATGAGGTCAGCCATGATCTCATTGAATGGTGCAGCAGACCAGATGGGCTGAATGGTCTACTTCTGCTCTTCCATCCTATATTTTGTTTAAATATATTTAGCAACTGAGCCATAGGAATGCTTTTGCAGTCTTATTTAAGGCTGGTGCACAAACTGCCCTTTTGCTGTCTGACTAGTATAAAATGAAGAGCCAATCACCACAAAGCAATGCTTATTTCAGTGTTATTTTATTACAGATAGAGCTTCACTTCAATCAACAGTCGTTTTAACTGTGACAGTACAGTACTCGCACTAAATTATTTTAAAAAGTACTATAAGTAAAAATAGAGCAAAATTAGTGGCTTCTACATTGTGTAGAACTGTCGACAATAAATTCAATAAAGCAGTTTTGCTGACACAAATACAAAATGAATACAGGAATCTTGATGCAAATTTTGCATTGTAAAAGTAAACTAAGAAAGATCATTTATTAGATATAGTGATGGGATGACAGGGCTGCAACTGTGGAAATCCACAAAAACCTCTACTTGGAAACAGCATCCGCAGCGTAAGCACTAATTATCACAAAAATAAATTGAGGTGCATTTTAAGAAATGGTCCTGACAAAGGGTGAAAGGTGACTTTGCATGGGATTCAAGTAACCTGTTCACACATACCAAGCGTTGGTGGTAAAAACATTGACCCTTCGCACTGAACCTCTTTTATGCTCAGTTTTAGGATTATTTTGTCCTTGAAGTAAACTTCAAGTTTCCTTCAAATTTCGTGCTGCATCACAGACTGGTTAAGGCCAGCTTCAGCCCCTTTTTTTTGTATTGTTGTCACTCTTTAAACGACTGAATTAAAATCCACATATAAAACTGACTTTTAAACAATGGCAAAGTTGAGAAGGGATGAGATACACTGATGTTGAAAAAGATTATACTTTGAAGTGGGGGTATGGGAAGCAACAAAGCTATTTTTAAGAAATTACTGCTAGTTAACTCTCCTTTTCCCATGATAAGATTCAAAAGATACATTTTTAAAACAAGACATCATTTTGTTGTGCTGGCAAACATGCTAATGAAAAAAAAATGCACTTTGCAGTGTAATATTGTGGAGCAAATACTAATTCAAACTATTATTTCACAGAAATAAATCATTTTGAGAGACATATTATTCCTTACAGCAAAATACATAATACATAGTAGAACAAAGAAGCTTCTCTTGAAATGACAGTAGTTCTAACCTTCTGTGACATTTTAGGAACTCTTAATTCATCAGAAAATCGTACCTTGCAACAAACTTAGGCTGCCTGTATTTAATTTTATTTTGCTATACCCTCAGTCCCATTAGGTAAATTTACCCAGCAAGCTGTGAGCCACCAGTGTTGTTTCAGATTTGCTCCTTTCCATCTTGTTTCTAAACTCTGTCCTTGAATGGGGCTGTTCAAGACCAGGCCAGACCAAACAACTGTTTCAATTATGGTTGCCACACATGATTTTGGATTGGACTGTCTGTGTTTTTTCTCCCCGTGTCTGGAAATTTTAAAATTATGTCCGGTTTAAAGAAATTTCCATTTTCCTCCCAACATCTGTGCCTCACTATGGAAGTAATACTGAAATGACAATGGTCTCAATGCATTCACCATTCTCAAATCAACTTCTGAATTGAAGTCATGATCCCACCGTCATTTGATTTTGAAATACCATCAACTCTAACCTCAGGGCCACTTTAGTAACTCTCACATTAAACCAGGTTTTCTTTGACAATACTGCATTTTGCAAATCAAAATTGATTTAAAATTTTAAGACATATATCCTTCAAATCTTAGAATTAAGAAACATCATGCTCCAGCTGGTGGCACCACAGAGTCTGAATGCACAAAGACCTTAGCTGCATTCTCTCCATGAGGTTTTAAATATTTAAAGAGAGAATAGTTGGTTTAGATTGTGTGCACGTGACTAAAAGAAAGGGTTAGAGAAGACAATCGGGTCTCTTTACTGATTTAGAGCAATTTTTGGGTGACCTCACTTCATCTACGGGTGTACTTAATTTGCCATGATTGTGAGAGGGTCAGGCTAAAAAGGCCATTCACCCTGTTTCAGAATAACCAAACAATCCAATATAAAATCTAACTGTTATTGAATGAGTTCAGTGCTCCTCCTTAAACTGCTATTCTGAGCAATGTTGCATTTGTTGATCATCACCCTCTAGTTGGTCTAAATGTTATACTTAGGATGAAATAATTAAGGAGCAAATGATGCACCTCACTAACAGCAAGTGGGTGTCTCCTTAAATTTATTGTGACATATTTTGTACTCACTGGTATAAAACTGGATAAAAAACTAGAAAAGCTCAGTCAATCAGACAGAGGGAGAAGCAGAGTTAACATGCTTGTTGGAATGGCCTAATCCTCAACATTTACAAACTGTCTTATAGGCAAAGAATATACGTAATGATATGTCAAGTTTGATGAAATCTTAAAAAGGTCAAATTTAAATGGAATTCAAATATTTTGGCCATTCAAAATAAACCTTGAATTCTTTTTCCCATTTCAAATTAAATGGTCTTAACCCACTAATATCATGAAATGGCAACAATCAAACTTAACAATAGTTTAGGATTGTGGGATAAATTTCCCACTCTGGGCTTGCCGGAATCGGAGCTGTTAGAACCACAGTAAGATGAGAATCAGCTTGGGTTCAACCAGGTAAACACCACTATTGAGACTTGAGGGTTCCATTCGTTTCCCACACACCAGTTACTGATAACCTATGTATTTGTGTTTCAATTGCAAATCAGCAGATCATCAAATAAAACTCTTCCGCTCTATGTATATGTTCTAAATTCTATCAAAATATACAAACAACAAATTGACTACAGTACACGCCGAGGTAAGACAACCAAAAAAAATACATTCTTGTAGAGAATGACTCATACCAGGGGGTTTTAGTTGCTGGGCTGGAAATAAGCAACCTTATTTTAGGTGTAATCTGACACAAGAGGGCTTTGCTCAAAGAACAACAAAGGGACAGAAATATTAAATGGAGATCCATTACATCAATTTTTGTAACAAAATGGGAATTGCAAATGGCAAGAGTACAAAATAGACTTGTCTTTTTCAGGTTTCTTTCCCACTGAGCTTAGACAAATGTTTTATATAAAATTCAATATGAATAAACATAAAGGTTGGCTCAATGTCTTTTTGGATTTGAATGTATTTCTCATGAGATCTAATCAACATCAGAAGCTGATATATCAAATAGATTCAAATCATTTCCTGTCATTATAAAAGGACATTATCATCAGCAGACAGGTGGACGGAAGAGGTGCTGACAAAAATAAATAAAATGATTAATAGGAAAATGATTTTTTAAGTAAACTGCTGTTGAGATCGAGTTTGACTTGAAAGGAGTGCAACTTGGAAATGCTGACCCTCAGTCTGTGCTTCTGTACAGCAAAGCTCTGTGCCAGGTGCTGAATCACCAAAAATTCACCTAATCTTGATTCAGCGTAGAGACTGTGGATAATTCTGGTCAGTATTGGCATTTAGCCTGGCAGGACATCCTGCAAAGTGTGTGTAGCAATGTGTGGAGTGTTGGTTGAGGAGTCCGTGCAAATGTAAAAGTGTTTTGTATTGGTTAGACAAGGAGCGAGTCACCCCAAACCATAATATTGCGAGTTTTTTTTTTGTCTTGTACAAAACTTAATAACTATGTAGGCTGGATCCCTTGGACAAGGGTTTCCATTTATCACAGCAAAAACCTCCAACAGAAACTTTCTATGTTAGTGGCAGTGTCACCTCTCTCTCTCTTTCCAGTTACGACAGCCAAATTAGCAATAAAACCTGGTTGCCAGTGGCAGAAACATAACTGTGTACAAAAAGCACTGAAAACTGCTCCAATCAGCCTAACCATAAAGTATGTCCCTTATTGTACCCAGTTCATTCAAGAGGATGAAGGCATTGGAAAATAAATCAGCAATTATCTAGACAGCTATGATGCTTAGCCTGCATTAAGACAGAAATCCTGCAGAGGTGAACCCCTCTGAAGGAAAACTCTGCACTAACTGAGTGAGCATCCTGGGAAGCAGTTAGATAACTGATTATGGCTGTTCCGTGTTCCATTTGAAAGTTAAAATTCAACTTAAAGACAACACTATAATACCATCAAATGTGTGATATGAAGATTAATTTTAATTTGCTACAGCATTTTTAAAATAAGACTGGCAGTTGGAAAGAGACATTGTGTTTAATCAATGGCAATTTACAATGTAGGAGCAAATTACTGCAGATGCTGGAATCTGTACTGAAAACAAAAAATGCTGGAAATCACAGCAGGTCAAGCAGCATCCATGGAGAGAGAGCAAGCTAATGTTCTGAGTCTAGATGGCTCTGATAAAGAGTCATCTAGATTCAAAACTAGTTTGTTCTCTCCCCATGGATGCTGCCTGACCCGCTACGATTTCCATCATTTTTTGTTTTCAGTAAATTGCCATTGCCAGCAGTTTGGACCATTACTCTATCAGTCACAGTAGGAGACTGACAGAATCCTTGAGGAATTTCAGGGCTTGCATCAAAAGCTACCTAAACCAGCGCTCAGCACGGTTAAGAGGAGCAGCAGTATCAAATTCTGTTAAAATGGTTAAGGGTCGGCTTCTGCCTCTCCAGTTGAACACCCGCACCGTTTGCAAGCAATTGTGAGAGGTGTTTCCTTTCTGCAGATTGCAGCAGAGTAGGTTCTGGCAGTCAACAGCCTAAAATGAGCTGAACTAAACCCAATGAACTGACCAGCATCAACATTTTGTCTGTATTGTGGAGCATTATCTAACCCTTTGATACCAGATGACATTAAACATTAAGCCAGTATGAATCAACCTCTACATTCCAGGCACATGCAGTTGAACGGCAACATTCAAGAAGAATCCATATTCGATCCATTACAGGTAATGGGCAACAGTTTCTTAGCAGTCATCACGGCCCCAAATTGCCTACCTATTTGCTTTGGACAATCAGTTATTTCACTGCAGCGATGGTCTTTTAAACTCATTCTCTTCTCCCCACCAAAAATATCGTCTGCATTTTGTCTCCTTTCAGAAGTTCACCTAAGCATCTGATGTTGCTGATGTGTGCGGTACACTATTCGGTACTTGGTATCCAAGGTCCTCTGCAGGCATTGGGATTACCGTTCCTTTTGGTGTATCATAGCCAGCCTGGCCCGAAGAGGCACCTTCAGTTCTGGGTGACAATGTACTTGGATTGCCCACCACTGAAGGCCCTGTGCTCCCCACTGATTTAAAGGTACAGGATGCCGCAGAGGCCAAGGTTCCTGTTGGGTGACCGGAAATTTCCATTATGATCGGAGTGGCGTACTCAGGGCTCGAAACTGGCAAGGGTTCTGCATACGCATGATAAATCTCTGACACAGGAGCATCGTAATGACCATTCCCGTCTGGGTCACTATATCCTGCTTCTGGATCTTCCTCTGGTTTGAAAGAGGACCCCTGTCGTAGGGTTCCTGCTACAAGCGGCTGGGCATATTCTGTAAACACACAAAATCATACCATTATCCCTTGGAGTGACAGGCAACATGGTGTTATTGTTCTGTACATTTGTCCAAGTAAGAGTAGTTCACGGTCTGTGGACACTATACTTAGTCCTAGCCATGATATTTTCACTGAATGAACCAACATTGATGAGAGACCCAGGACCCTCCAGGGTCACTTTGAAGTAAACCTCTGCCTGCAGATTTTTTTAAAAAATTCATTTATGCAATCTGGGTGTCCATGGCCAGGCCAGGTTTTCTGCATTTTTTGCCCATCCCTAATTGCCCAAGGGGTGGTTAAGTGTCAACCACATCGCTGTGGGTCTGGAGTGATGTGTAGATCAGACCAGGCAAGGACATTAGTGAACCAGATAGATTCTTTCTGATAATCAAATCAACTATGGTTTCATTGTCATTAGATTCCTAATTCCAGACATTTATTGACTTTAAATTTCACCATCTGCCATGGCAGGATTTGAAACGAGGTCCCCAGAACATTACCAGGGATTCTAGATTATTAGTCTAGCAATAATACCCTCAGGCCATTATCTCCCTCAGTTTAGTAGGACTGGGACCTATACCTTGGCAGGGGTTCAAGGTGGATTTGCTCAAATTGTTGCGGTTCTCAGGGGAATGGGAACCTAACAGGCAATTCAGATAAAATAAAAGTTGGTTATGGAAAGTAGGAACCCTCTAAATAAAATTGGTAACAGCACAATCAAATCCTGGAATCAACCAGGATTAAATTAACAGAATTGTTAAAAAGGGAGAAATAAAAGCTTTCTACTGAATGCTCACAGTATTCACAAGGTTGGAGAATTGGTGGTGTTAATATAAATAAAAGGCTACGATTTAATTATCATTACAGAGATATGGCTGCAGGATGACCAAGACTGGGATCAGAATATTCAACATTTAGGAGGGATAGACAAAAAGGAAAAGGTGATGAGCAGTGTTGGTAATAAGGAATTGAATTAGTGTCTTACTGAGAGATCTTTGATAGGAAGAACAGAATTAGAATCCGTTTGGGTGGAGCTAAGAAAGAACAAGGGGCAGTAAAGGGACAGGAGTGGTTTGGTAGGCTACCAAACAATAGTGGGAATGTAAAACAGGGTTTAACTCAATTGATTAGAGGTGCATGTATCAAGGCGAACGCAGTAAATATCAGTGACTTTAATCGCCCTTCTATTGTCCATGTTGCTACTATCTACTTCAATTAGAGGCTGAGAAAAGGAGAGGGAAGCATGTTTCCAGCTTCTGTCACTGGTGCTGCTGAGTCAGAGACACAATGAGAGCAGTGCTCTGACTATCACCGTAGGTCCATGCTCACTTGCAGCTTGCAGAACAAATACCCTGCAGCATCATGTTGTCAAATATGCATAAAACTTGTAACAAAATAACAGGAGGCTTCTTCGAAACCAGTTATTTCCCAGATGAGGGAAATATCATCTTAAAAATCTATACTTGATTATTTGGTCATTTGAGGGATGGTCTTCTCTGTCCTTTAGTAAATTGTCCCAGGCTCAGGTAAAACTTTATGCTCAGGGTTCAGAGCCGCTGCCAACGGCAGAACCAACAAATTTTCCATGGTGATGGTGGAAGAGCTAGACATCGGAGGGTCAATGGTTGCTTAAAGAGGGAGGGTCCTATGAATGGAGCTCGTGTGCTTTCTTGAAGCACACGTAAAGAAGGCATTTAGAAACCACCTCACATGTTGTTTTCCCCACTAACCACTGAAGTTGAAAATAGGAGGCCCCTGCAAAGCAACTGAAGACAAAGACACGGGACTAAGGGATGTGAAAGATGACAAGAGCTAGCCCTAATGCAGATCCCTGGTGTTGTTAGTGCTGCAATGCCAAACATTACAAGCTAGTGGCTGTGGGCACTTCACTGTCACACTGCTGCACCACACATCCTTAAGTTGCCGAGATCTTAAGGTTCATTTGGTTTCTGGTGATAGCGGAAAACCACTTGTTAACTCTTAACAACAAGATGGTGTAGTTTATTGCACGATGCTTCATTGGTAAGTTAGACATTGTTACTGGGACTATTGCGAGACCTGTGGATACAGGAAACCCTCATTTAAAAAGCTGTGGTTGCACTCCTGAAAATAGCCACTTGAAGTGAAGCAACTTGAAGTGAATCACTGATTTCCAAATCAATGTTAAAGCCAAAATTAGGTTCCTGCAGGCATTATTTGCTTGGAAAAAACTATAAATTGAAATATTGCATTGTATAGTACTGTGTATTTCAAGCTGAAACAACTTGCAAACTAAGATAATTTGCTAAGTATAAAATAAACACTTTCTTTCAGTTCAGTACTTCAGGACCTTTATCATCAGAAAACAACTTTAAGACATCAAGTTAAAATGATGCACATTCTTAAATGCCTATATTCACAAATGAAATACTCTTCTAAATTAAAATAAATTTAAAAATAAGAAGCACAATATAATTGCAATTAATGTTAATAAATGTTAAAATACAAATTCACTGACCAGGCACCATCTAGTGGCAGCAGCTGGTCAGTGGAGGCAGAACTACATGCACCAACCCAAATCTGCCAGGAGGTGGAGGGCAGGAGCCATTACTAGTTATGAACTGCAGACAGCAGAGAAAACTAACACCAGAGGGTTAAAGGTTAAAAAAACTTCAAAGAATGGGAGCTGAGGAAGAGGATGGGGGGAACTGAAGGAAAATGAGAGGATCAGAGCAAAAACAGAAACTACGTGAGGCAATGGAAGTAAGGGGAAAGTTGGAGTGACCACCTTCAGGGGGGCAAATAAAGCTGAAGGCTATAGTCACGAACTATGTAGCAAAATCAACTTACTGGTGCCTGAAACGAGGGCAAGTTTGAAACAACTACTTTTTATGTGTAAACACAATCTTAGCAAGCCGGTCAGCTCAGGTGGCTGGACAGTTTGGTGAGAGATGCCAATAGCATGCGTTCAATTCCTGCACCAAGTACGGTTACCATCAAAGACTCTCCTTCTCAACTCTGTCCCTCACTTGAAGTGTGCTGGCCCTCAGGTTAAACCACCGCCAATTGTCTCTCTCTAATGAGAGAGCAGCCCTTCAGTCTGGTAGGACTATGGTGACTTCACCTTCACTCTCAATGAGAACTGACTCTGTTCTGTCCATGGTGCCAAAGTCAACTTGCCAGCACGCAATGCTGCTGGTTATGTTACTTAACATTTTGGACAGAATTGTAACCATTCATCCAGAAATTATATTCAAATCTAAAGGAGCTCTGATGCCAATATTGAATAGATATTTATTTGAACTTCAATCCTGTGACTGTGCACCTTAGAGAGGGACTGCAGCAACTCATTGAGGTTCTTTTACAGAAACTTCTGAACACACAACTACAACCACTCAGAAGGACAAGGGCTAGAGGTATATGGGACCCCCATTCCCTGCAAGTTGCTTTCCAAGTCACACATCATCCTGACTTGGAAATGTATCATCATTCCTTCACTGTCACTGGGTCAAAATCCCAGAACTCCCTTTCTAACAGCACTGTGGGTGCTCCTATGTTACGTGGACTGTAACAATTCAAGCAAGGTGGCTCACCACCACTTTCTCAAGGGCAATTGGGATGGGCAGTAAACGCTGGCAAGGCCAGTGATGCCTGTACCCCAAGAAAGAATAACAAAAGCAAGAAACATTGGTGGTTCAGTGGTTAGCACTGCTGCCTCACAGTGCCAGGGACCCGGGCGACTGACTGTGTGGAGTTTGCACATTCTGCCCGTGTCTGCATGCATTTCCTCCGGGTGCTCAGGTTTCCTCCCACAGTCTAAAGATGTGCAGGTTAGGTGGATTGGCCGTGCTAAATTACCCGTAGTGTTCAGGGATGTATAGACTAGGTGGGTTATGGGGGATGGATCTGGGTGGGATGCTCGGAGGGTCAGTGTGGACTTGTTGGGCCAAAGGGTTTGTTTCCACATTGTAAGGATTCTATGAAAAACTCTATGAAAATAATACAAGCAGACCCAGCACACCCTGAGAAGGGATAAATATTGAAGGAATACTTTAAACAAAGGAAAAAACACTTGAAAAAAATAATCAGGAATAAGAACATGCAAAAGACATCAATTTTAAATAATCATTATGGTAATCTGACGGCCCAGCACATTAAGTCACCAAACAACTACATATTTGCCTGGTTTTAAGGCATTTGTTGTGGAAAAGAGTAAGTTTGAAACCTTCCCAACCATTTATCCTTGTAACAATTCATTCTGTCGCCGTGACCGTAAAAAGATACTACTGATCCTGTGTTGTCCTGAGTAGTTTCATGACACTGCCTCTTTCAATGATTGAACAATTGCTACATTAATCACCGCTGTATACCTGCAGGTTCTGTCTGGATCACTGTGCTGGCGTTCCGGGCTCTCAGGCGGCTCATCTCACTGCTGTTGTAGCGCACTGAGGTGTCATCAGGCTCAGCATTTTTTGCAGGTAGAAACTGCTTCATTCCCTTCCACCAGCCTGCGCCATAATTCCCAGTTAGTTAAATAGTCACAGTTATACTGTACAGTTGGGCAGAAGAGCTAAACAGGCGATCTACATTCTTGGAATGTTATCAGCAACATTAACACTTGGGTAGTTCATAGAATCCCTTCAATATGGAAGCAGGCCATTCGTCCCACCAGGTCCATACCAACCCTCTGAAGAGCACTGTACCCAGACCCACCCCATTACCCTATCCCTGCATTTTCCATGGCCAATCTACCTAAACTGCATATCTGTGGACTAGTTATCTAACAGCATTCCACACTGTAGCAGATAGTCGTATTGGTGCAGATGGTCACACCATATAACAGAGCAGCGTGAATAGTTCTGAGCCAAACCCACCAACTCGTGAAAACTTTTTTCTCCAAACAAGTAATAAGGATATACTGACGTAATACCCTTTCACATTTTCATCCCGGCATTTCTTGAATGCATTTGGTCATCTATTTAAATTACTCTTTCTGAGTTACCTGTTACAATTTCATGACAATCCTGATAAGGTACGCAAGGAGGCCCTCTGGCCTATTGTTCCTGAACAGGCTCATTGGAAGAGCTGAGCAATTGATTTCACTCCTCTGCTTTTTGTCGTAGCACCGTACATGTCTTCCCTTCGTGCACTTATCCACTTTCCATTTGGAAATTGCAACTGAAACTGCTCACAGTACCATTTCAACCAGTGTCACAGTACACATTGGTTAGTCAATTTCAGGAATAACAAAAGTTGAAATAGAAAATGCTAAGGGGAAGAAAAGCTAACAAAAGCCCATCTTTCGTTTGAAACTGTAAATAGGTCTGAATCACTCCAGGATTTTCCAACTTTGATTAATTTGCTGGCAATGGACATGCTTCTCTACGGCACTGTATTTGTGTATGTGGAGAATAAGAACATAGAATATAAGAACTAGGAGCAGGAGTAGGCTCCAGCCCTTTGAATCATCAACACTGGTTTCTGAAATAATCACTCAATTGTAAGAACTCTCATTAAACTACAAAATCATGTCAGTTGGCTTGTGCCATCTGGGTCCTGGTCACTACTTCCTGGTAAACATCAGAACCTGCTTTGTGGCACTTGTCCTTGCATTTTGTTTCACGATTTAATAAAAGTGATGCTGGAAATCATACAGATGAACTTTACAGGCTATATACACGAGATTTCTTTTACATTTTCAGGAATAAGATCTTGCCTTCCATCCAATACTGAACTTCCCTTTTATTCTTCCACCTTGCCCTTTTCTGCTGCTATACTTGCTTACAAGTTGATGCATCTATAACTTGTCCTGTCTTGATGAAACTTTCTTTCTCACTCCATGGATCCTGTCAGAGTTGTTGAGTATGTTGTGTTCTTATTTCAGATTTCCAGTATCTGCTGTATCTTGCTTTTCAAATTACTGCGTTCAATCACAGGTTTGCTGTCATTTTGTGACTGTGACTGCTTGACTCGGTTACAGCACTGCCAAACGGATCATTTTACGTTCAGGACTCGATTCCCTGACTTGAACACCTAACTTAGGTTGGTGCAGTTTTATTAGTATTTTGAATGAGATGCTAAACTACATTCTCAAGTGCCCACAAGGAGGTATCAGATCTGAAAGGTTCAAGGTGTCACTCACCCACTTGATCCCAATAGGGAAGACTGTATGGCCCTGTTACAGGCTTCTTTCTACAATGGAAATAACTTCAGTTAGTAGTTGCATGGATGGGACATAACACTTCATAGATAATCCAAGGCACCCAATTGGTAAATTCTTGCAATGTTACCCCAGTAGATAATGCATAGCTAGAATAGAGGCTTTGAGTAACAAGAGTTTATATATCCAGAAAGAACTGCGACTGCCCAAACCCCAATAATGCAGAAAAGTTAATAAATTATAATAAATGAAAAATATTCTTCAAAGTTTTTCTATACGCATTCCTGAAGGTCATTAATTCAGTTTTAACCTTTTGATATACAAAAGCCTTATTAAATAGGTAAATTACACTTTATCACTAAATTAGTGGGAATAGTATTTCAAAAGTTTAAACAAAACCATTTTTTAAAAATAAAAAATAACATTTATGCAATCCCCAACTCCTTGGCTGACCATTTACTCACCTGTTTCTCCAATGCCAGCCACATACAAGGACCACTATAAGGGTAGTAAGCACCATGACTAACACAGGCACCAGGACAGCTGCCAACGCCACATCTGAAACCCATTGAAAACAGCTGCAGTTCAGCTAAAGCAAAGTACAGACTAACGTTTTAAAGAAAAAACGTTCCATTAGGCCAGTAATCTCATATTTCTATGTTTAAATCTGAAATGTGAAACTGAAATTTGTTTGCAAACACTTCTAATGTCTCTAGTGAACAGTAACATTTATGCTCTCAAACATTCACAGTGCACTTACAGTGGAACCTTCAATAATATTGGTGGTATTTGTACCAAAGGTGTTATATGACACGTATCTGATAACATTTTATAGCTTTATACAAATTTCGGATAGGTTTGTAATGTTGAGCACTGAGGCATAATGAATTTTTTAAAAAAACTTTAAAAACCAGAATGGTAATAATAATTCCAACATCCAGAAAATTATTCCTGTTTACTTCAATCTTCTTTAATTTCTCTGTCAAGCTGGAGGTAAACTATTCACTCAAAAGTGAGCTGGACACACATTTAATTAACTGAAGAACTGATTTTATTATGAAGCATGTTTTAGATTGTACAGCATAATAACAGAATGCAGGTGGGAGAAACTGTAAAGAGGACTTAGAAGATTTAAGTCTCTCAAACTTCAGCTTGGTGATCACCAAAGGCACCGAATGCCTTGGGAAAAGTTTGCCTGTTATATCAATAGACAAATCATAGGCTGAAGCAAACTTGAGCCAATGCAATGCAATGGCTAACTCTATTTCTGAACTTCTGTAATTCTATTGCCAACTGCAGATCTTTAACAAAAAAAAAGGTAATTTTCTTAATTGATTGAATTTCTTGGGTCACCATTCTGCTATGCGTTTTGTAATGAAAGGCACTTAAACAATTAATCTGTCAATGCAATCGTTTAATAGTAACTAACTGAATTCCACTCTGAAATGATGGATAATCCGGTCAGAGGTTTCATAAAAGGACAACTGAGTATTTGTAAATTAAGTCCCACTGGTAGGTCAAGGTAATGTACCATAAGGTCCTGAGATAACAAAGAATTTAGATAAGGAAAGAATCAAATTCAATCCTTGTATGACATTTGAGTAAACTGATCTCAGCTGGGAATGCTGACACAAATAGCACAGAAATGTTTACAGTTCCAACATCTGAGATGGGCCACAAGGTAAATTGACCATCACTGTTAGTGCTCATATATGACGACTAATCACAGGGCCAAAGGGAGACCATTGGAATCATACTCAGCTACAGACTGCCACATTCAGGATAGAAGGCTTAAAGGATGAAAAGAAAAATTAGATTAAATTTTATTTTGCAAAAAAAAAGGTAAATTCAATTATGTTTGGGTTCGATGTCTTATGATGGTTGAATAAATTAAATCACATGTACTTCCAGAACTTTCAAGAATTGAATTTTGTAATTCCTTTTTGTTTCAGCAAACCGCAAATTTACAGCTTTATTTATCATATGCAAGGGAATTATCATACTCTATAATCAGCAGCACAGATTTGATTAAAAATTTAAATACTGATTTTAATTGGATGAGACGTGACTTATGTTTGAAAAAAATTCTTAGACCCCATTCCACAATTCTACCTAATTTTTCTGTTAAATTGAAAACCTTTCTCCAACAGTATTTGACTATATAGTTCTTCAATGCTGTGTCTAGCTATAGATTACAAAGCCCCTTTCACTAATTCTGTCATTTGACTTTAAGTTAAGCTTTGCACATCATCTGAGTGACATTCACACCATTAATTTTTCAAAGAGGAGTTGCAGCAGTGAAGTTTAAGGACTGATAACATTCATTACTTTTTTGGCAAGATTGTAACACGGTTATTACAGGTATGTCACTGTACCGGTTAAAATGATTTTGATTGTTAAAAAAGTCCATACTTTTCTAGTAATATATCAAATTGGACGTAAAAAGACCCAATTCCTGTAAAACAGCTGACAATTATCAGTGTGTGAATAGCTACCGGTGTTTCAGTTAGTAAAGGACCTCACAGATGATTTCGGCATACCTTTGGTTACCTTAGGCGTCACCGAATTATTCTTGACTACTGGTGGAAATGTAGTTTCGGCAAACTTTGGAGGGTTTCCTGTGCTGCGTAGCGGAGGCAGAGACTGAGATGGAGCTCGAGCTACAAAACAAGCATTAGAAATAGGATGCAACTTTGGAGAATATCTCAGGAAACGTTTTACATGTTGCAATGGCTCATCTAAGTGGACCAGTCTTCTCCTTCTATGAACTGGAATCACTAGTGCGACTATATAATTTTGTACCTTCTCTAAATCACCCCACAACCAACTCCTAAAGAAGGAATAATTATGCATAATCACAGATTAGACACCCAACAGTGAGAATGTTTCCTGCACTATCACTTGAAAACGCTCGTGTGCAAAAATTGTCTGAAAGTAGTTGGAGTAAAGAGCTTAACTGCATAAGAACTGTCCATACCAGCAGTAACTATACCATGCTTACCAAGGCAATGGATTGTAATTTTAAGAGACAACAGCCAAATCTCAATTCTTGGTTCTCTTTATTTTTAAATAATAGAGAAGAGCAGTTGGGTAGAGTTTAGAGGTATCAATGAGTGTCAATCAATTAAACTGTAAAAAAAAAGCATTGAGAAAGCATTTACTGATCATGTATTAGAGAGCTCTTCAATATAAATAAGTCGTACAGCCCTGGAAATGTGTCAAACGTATTACAGTTCTCACTGTGTCGAGAATTCACCTTGGAATAAATGTGAAACACTCGATTCAGACACGAAAGCTGTTCGTAAGGCCAAAGTAAGCTGGAGGGGGCAGGGTTGATGGTGTCTGGGACAAGTGATGATATGTGCTTTCTTGGGATCTATCCTACTGATCTCACCAAAGCTTAAGGAGATAAGTGAAGGACTTCACAGTTCAATTCCTATGTTTCCACCTGTGCCCATGGGAGGTAAAACTGGGAGGTTCCAGTGGGATGGGTACGCAACATTGACGGGCACAATATTCATTGATTTTTCTTTAGGGGTCTTGGCTTCATGCTTAGACTAGACTGCTTAGGTAGCCCCCACCATACCATTACCAAGAATATATTCACCACATAGATGCATGGTCCCAAGTTCAGTAGTTTGTGTCTCGGAAACCTCTTACATTACCAGCTATGTTTCAATTGGGTGAAGGTTTTAATATTGCAGAATCCACAGAATAAGGCTGGGTCCATTGAGTCCAGCTCCCACATACTCCTATCAAAATCAGGACATGACATTAGGGAAGCTGATGGTTAGCGTTCTCAGGTCACACTTGGTATTATATACAGCATTACAAAGGACAATTGGGGTATGGACCAAGGACAGGCAGAATGGATTAGTTTAATTTGGCTTCATGTTCAGCACAACATCGTGGGCTGAAGGGCCCATTCCTGTGCTGTGCCGGTCTGTGTATTTTTAAGTTTTTTCTACAGCTGGCTTTCCTCTTTGCTATATTCTCTTAAAAAACAAAATCAGCATTTGGAGAAAGCTCCACTTTAGCAGACTTTGTGAGAACAGCTGATTTGATAACTTCATACCATTCTTACTTTTCCTCACTTTGGATCCCAACTGTTGTCTCCTGGCAGATAGGTTAATGATGTAACCTGTGCTTCTCCAGTGTGGAATTATGCAAATATGATACTATTTGCAGAAAGTTACCTTTGGGGTAAAGCACAGGAATCATTTTGTAAGAGGTGAGTTGGTGAGTGGGGTGGGAAGAGAAGAGGGTTGAGGGGGAGGTTGAAAAGAGAGAGAGAGAGAGAGACAAAGATAGAGAGAGGAAAGGGTGGCATTGGCTATACATCCAGGTTTGGGTTGTTAGGTGTCAAGTAACATTCATGCTGCACAAGTGTCAGGTAATGATCATCTTCAACAAGAGAAAATCTAACCTTTGCCCCTTGATGTTCAATGGCATTACCATCAATCACTGAATTCCCCACTAACATCCTGAGAGTTACTACTGATCAGAAACTGAACTGGATGGGCCATATAAATACTTTGGCAACATGAGCAGGTCAGAGGCTAGGAATTCTACAGCGTGTAATTCACTCACTGACTCCCCAAAGCCTATCAAAGGCACAAGTCAGGGGTGTGACAGAATCCCCTCCAGTTGCCTGGATGAGTACAACTCCAACAACAAATGAGGCTTGACACCATCCAAGACAAAACTGCTCATTTACATGGCACCCTTTCCACCACTGACAGCATTCACCTGATGTGGAGGTGCCAGTGTTGGACTGGGGTGGACAAAGTCTGAAGTCACACGACACCAGGTTATAGTCCAACAGGTTTATTTTAAATCACAAGCTTTCGAAGCACAGCCCCTTTATCAGATGCAGCGAGAGAGAAGGGCACACAGACACAGAGTTTACAGGCAGAGAGATCAAGGGCTGAGGGTTCAAAAGATTGTACAATTGGTGTGAGTCGAGTGTCTCTGCAGGTGACCAAGAGTATTAGATGGTGAGTAAAGTGTCACAGCTGAATAACCAGTGAAGGGATGACCTATAATCTGATTAAATAAGGCAGAGATAATTACAAAAAAGTAAAAATAGGGTGGTGCTGGAGACAAACTAAATAACTGGAATAACACAATAGGTATAAGAGTCACATGCTGCGATTCTGATTCTGAAGAGCAGTCCAGCCAGGGAGACCAAATTTGCTCCCCAGTATGCCAACATTTTCATGAATAAGTTTGAGCAAGACTTCTTTGCTGTGCAGGACCTCTGATCAATGCCATACACCAGATACATTGACAACATTTTCTTCTTTGGACTCATGGCAAGGAATCACTGAAACAACTACATAGCGATATCAACAAGTTTCATCCAACCATCAGACTTACCATGGGTACTCTTCAGAATCAGGCTTATTCTTGGACACACGCATCTCCATCAAGGACGGACACCTCAGTACCTCACTCTACCACAAGCCCATGGATAACCTCACAATACTACACTTGTCTAGCTTCCACCCTAAGCATATTAAAGAAGCCGTCCCCTACAGACAAGGTTTGTGCATACACAGGATCTGCTCAGAGGAGGATAAATGCAATGGATACTCACAGGTTTTGAAGGATGCCCTCATAAAAACAGGAGAAGGTTGCTCAACTCATCAATCGCCAGATCTGACATGTCACAGCAGAAAACTGCAACAACCTCCACAGAAGACAGACACGGGATATGACCGATAGAGTACCCTTTGTCAAAATGTCATCGACGACGATGAACATCTCACCAAGATCTTCCATAGACCTCCATTTCTCGCATTCAAACAATCTCAAAACCTTAAACAGACTGTTGTTCACAACCTTCAGGACAACATCAACCACAACACCACACAACCCTGCTACAGCAACCTCTGCAAGACGTGTCAGATCATCGACATGGACATTACCATCACACGTGGGAACATCACCCACCACGTACACAGCAGATACTCGTGTGACTCGGCCAATGTTGTCTATCTGATACGCTGCAGGCAAGGATGTCCTGAGAGATGGTTTATTGGCGAGACCATGAAGACACTACCATGAGTGGACTCCTGCAACAATGGCCAGACAGGAGTGTTCCCTCCCAGTTGGGGAACACTTCAGCAGTCAAGGGCATTCAGTCTCCAGTCTTCGGGCAAGCGTCCTCCAAGGCGGACTTTGCAATACACAACAATGCAGGATCGCTGAGCAGAAGCTGATAGCGAAGATCCGTACCCATGAAGATGGCCTCAACCATGATCTCAGGTTCATGTCGTGCTACATGTGACCCCACCACACTGTTCTGTATCCGTAAAACCTTCCTTACTGTCTTGTTTTGACACCATCACATTGATAAATTGTTAAGATCTCTACCTTAATTAGTTTGTACAGTTTTGAATTACTTATTACTTTGGTTAGACCCTCGGCATGCGACTCTTATACCCATCGTTTTACTTTAGTCATTTAGTTTGTCTCCAGCACCACCTTATTTTTAATTTTTTTGTAGTTACCTCTCTGCCTCATTTAATCAGATTGTAGGTCATCCCTTCACTGGTTATTCAGTTGTGACACTTTACTCACCGTCCAGTACTTTTGGTCACCTGCAGAGACTTATTATCTGACACTCCACTCACACCAATTGTATGATCTTTTGATCTCTCAGCCCTTGATCCCTCTCTGCCTATAAACTCTGTATCTGTGTGCCCTTCTCTCTCACTGCACCTGATAAAGGGGCAGCATTCACCTGCTTCACCACTGAAACATAGTCACAGCATCATGTACTATTTACCAGTTGCAATGCAGAAGCGAACACACCAAGACTCACCCAGTAGCACCTTCCAAACCCACAATAATCTCTACCAGCGAGAAGAACAAGGGCAGCAGATGCACGGCAAAAACAGCTGCAAATTCTTCCAAAAGCCACACAGTATCCTGACTGGGAACTTTATCACTTATTCCTTCACTGTCACGGGCTCAAAATCCCTTTCTGATGGCACTGTGGGATTGCAGTGATGTAAGAAGCCAACTCACCATCAACTTCTCCAGGATCATTAGCAATGGGTAATACATTGCTGGCCTAGCCAGCAATGCCCACATCTGTTGAACAAATAATAATAAAAAAAATTCCTTACGGGACTTTAGCATTGCTGGCAAGGTCATTTTTATTATCCAACCCTAATTCAAGGGATGGTTTGCCGCCACTTTGAACCACTGCATTTTATGTATGTGCACTTTGGCACCTAATATTTTAAGGGACTCTTACCCAATGAAGGTTGGTACAGCTGGCAACCCAATAACTCGACTTTCAGTGCTGCCTTCTGGTGCCACTCTACTGGATTAATCTGGATGTAACGGGCGACAATGGGCGGGATAAAATTGTTGCGAACTTCCTGGTAGTTGTTAGAGTTTCCTCGGAATATCTGTAGAAATGAATAAAAAGAAAACCATTGTTTTGGTGCCCCCTACTAAATCTGTCTTTATGAAAATGTTGTCATTCTACTGTATCTTTGTTCCAAGTTTTTTTTTTTTATTGTGACAATACCCTTTCCCAGTTGATAGGATCAGAGGGTGGGGAGAAGTTTCTGGAAGTGGGGTGTGTGTCGGGGTGCAGGCACCCATGTTTTATATCCACCACCACATTTTTCGGCCAGTTACAGGGTAAGATGGAGCCTGGGTGATGCATCTGTTGTGGCATTATTTTATTCACTGAGTCGGGAAACATCTGGTTTTCACTCAACACCTTAAACGTCTGAGACATGTACACTGGGGGGGCAGATGTTGCCCTGAGATGTGAAAATCACTTTAGATTTAAACAGAATGTCACTTTCTTGTACGCCCCACTGAATCTTTGCAAACATAGTCTAAAACATGCAATGGAATCTGTTATAACAAGGTGGAGAGCTGGATGAACACAGCAGGCCAAGCAGCATCAGAGGAGCAGGAAAGCTGACATTTCGGGCCTAGACCCTTCTTCAGAAATCCTTGGTAGTACAACGGAATCTGTTGCTCTCATCAGTAGACGCATTCACTCTCTGGGGAACTATTGACAACTCTACTGTGATCATTCTGAAATTCCAGCCCCATTTAGTGCTACTCTGAAGCCTCGAAAGCCATAAATTCCTCTTGGGAACAACAAAGATCCCAACTCAAAGGAATTTCCTGAATTCAAGAACTGTCCAGGCAATCAGCTGCTTTCCTGTATCCAGGAGCAGGGGTAGGCCATTTAGAACAGGGATGAGGAGAGATTTCTTCACCCAGAGAGTGGTGAGCCTGTGGAATTCTCTGCCACAGAAAGTGACTGAGGTCAAAACATGAATATGATTATTGAGATCACACACTCAATAATTACCAAAAACTGCATATTTTCCATTTACTATTCAATAATGCAACCACTATCCAAATTCTAAATTAGCCATGTGGCCAGTTGGTAATAATACATTGGAGAAGGCTGAATTGTCAGAAAACCTCAGGCTTATTGCCTTGGGAGATCTCTCCCATTCATCTCAACAAATGGAAAATGTAGTGAAGGCACTCATGATTTGCTGGCAAGTCACCTACTAAATTCAAAACCTCATTGTTGACTTGGATTTTAGAAGGTTCCACCTATTGATTTCTTCTGTGCAAAGATTCATGTCAATAAAAACAATACCAGTGGAAAGTACTGAGAATCAAACCCTCTAAATAATTATTGTTCCGACAGAATCATGAACATACCACTGTTGCATTTTAAAGTCCTGAGAAAGCAAAGTACGTTATATTGTTTTAAAATGCAAACAGCACCTTTATTATTGAAACACCCCAGTGTTTATTAGCCCACAAATAAAAGGCATAAATAATATTAACATCTCTGAAATAGTTAAGGCTCAGTGTGGTAGAGTGCTGTTGTGAAGATATATGAAATCAAAAACTTTGCTTTTTTTTAAAGAGCAACTCACTTTAGTGTACTAACCATGTCCAGGTCACTGTTGGCTTCTTTATATACCTTCCAATCCTGCCCCTCATGACGGGACAGGATTCTGTAAGCAGAGACATAAAAAGAATATTCACCCAGGGTGGAACCAGTAGTAATTATACCTGAGGACAGAAACAACATACTTAAACATAAGGATCTAAACCTAGGAATCAGTTTAAGTTACTGAGACTCAGCTGGCTCCTGCCCTACTGCATCAATATTTCATTGATGCAAGGAAATTTAGAAAATGTATTGGCGAGCAGCAAAGCTAGTTCAGGGCAATGTCATTCCTTAACCCTCACTGTCTTAATGCCATTATTTAATACTGGGAACTGGGTGGAGAATGATCAACAACACATTTCATTAAAGCCTCTTGGATTAGAAGAAAGCGGGAGCAGTAGAATCTTACACATTATTGATAAAGGAAAACAAACAATAGATAATAACACAAGAATCAACCCTTTGTGCAAATATATCAGTAACATAACCAGTAATTTGGTAATACATCAGTGCTGATTAAAATGTTCTACATAAATTTTAAATTTGGACAGTTCAACTTCTAAATGGGGCCTCTATAACATGTCTGTAATGGTCATGAACCTAAATTTATTCATTCATTACACCAAATTTTATTAGCCTGAAATAAAAATATTTATATTCACCTTTGCATTCGTAAAAAGCATTCTCTCCATTCCAAGTACTGCCACATTTTATGCTAATTTGAAAAAAAGTAATAAGTCGGTTCCCAAGTTAATTGGATTTCCTGGATACAACAAATTTTGGAAACTGACGGGGGTGGAATGCATATCTAGAAAGGAAAAGACCTTATTTTTGTCTATTTTGAATGTAATCCCAGGATATTCTCAGTTACAAATCGAAAAACTAACAGAGAAAAAAATAGTGGGGCATACTGTTCCGAAGCAGTGCATTGGCACTGGCATTGGATGAACATAACCAAAAACAAAAATCGTCATGTTATTTTAAAGAACAGGTTAGAGGCTGGGAATGTTGCTGCATGTAACCCAGTTCCCAACTTCTAAAAGACTATCCAGCAAAGATAACGAACATGTCAGGAGTGTTTTGAAATACTTCAACTTGCCTGTTTAAGTGCAGCTCCAAGTGGTTTGAAACCTCCAGGCCAAAGAGCCCGCTTGAGTAACATCCCATCCGTCATCTTAAACATTCACTCCCTCACTGCTGCCACACAATGGTAGCCATGTATACCATGTGCAAGACACGCTGCAGTAACTCAACAAGGCTACTTAAACTTATCTTCCAAACTCAGACTATACCAGCTAGAACAAGGATAGGACACTCATGGAAATAGTCACTCCCAGATTCCCCAAATCATGTCATCCTGATTTGGAACTGTCCTTTACTGTTACTGGGCTAAGATTCTCAACGCTCTCCTTAATAACACTGCAGATACACCAACGCCACGAGGAGGCCACTCATTTCCACCTTCTTAAGGACAACTGGGGATGGGCAATAACTGCTGGCCATGACAATGATTTTCCCATCCTATGAATGAATAAAATACAACTTGATTGAGACAGTGATCAGCTCCAATAACTGCTTCGTAATGTACAAATATATAGAGCAGATGACTTAGTCCGTCAATCTTCTGAGCCATTCAATAAGATCGTGGCTACATTCCCATCTACTGTTGATATCATTTCAGCCCCTTGCTTACCAAGAATCCATACCACTGTTAAAAATATGCAAGGTTACTGCTTTAACTGTCTTTTGAAGATGAGACTTCCAAAGACATACAATCCTTCAGAGAAAATTATTTTCCTTATTTTTCTTTCTCATCTTAAATGGACAACCCCTCACTTTTAAACAGTGACCCATAGTTCTAGATTCTCCCACAAAAGGAACTATGCTCTTCATGTTCATCCTGTCAAGACCCCTCAGGACCTTAGATGTTTCAATCACTTTTCTAAACTCCAGTGAGTAGAAGCTTATTCTGTACTCTCTTTTCTAGTAAGATAACCACCCCATTCCAGATATTAGTCGAATGAACATTCTCTGAACTATCGCCAACACATTTACTTCCTGCCTTAAATAAGCAGACCAATAAATACCCAGTACTCCAGATGTGGTCTCACCACTTCCTTATATAATCGAGGAAACCCTCTCTACTTTTGTATTCAACTTGGTGTCTTGCACAGTAACATTGTGATTCATGCTGGAAATGTCTATTGTTCAATAATTTCACTTTGTAAAATAAATTAGAAATGCCTGATTTCCAAATTACAACAATATTCCGCAAACTACAGTCAGTTGTAAGGTTTGATAATAGCCACATCTGAAGGTAATGTGTTAGCATTTTCAGGAAGATCATAAAATCTGGTTGACTCTCGTCCATCTTGCCTCAACGCTGGCGGTCTGCAGAACAGAGACTGCATTGTCCATGTACTTCATTAACTGAGAAATACTCTGGGCACCCAAAGGTTGTGAAAGGTGCTATGTAAATGGAAGTCTTTTATGCCTTAAATCACCTAGAATCCTGCTCTGGAATTCATGCTCAACTTGCCCACTCCCTCAGTTTCTTTAGAAACCTCCTTAAGACCCACACCTTTAACCCAAGCATTACAGTCCTTTTTTCTCCCTGCATTTATTTGTTCCCTTGCCATTCCATGAAGGGCCACTGTGTGTCTTTTTAGGTGATGCAAGCTGTTTAATCGATAGCCTTATCATTAATGTGTGCAAACGATAACCTTTTTCCTGGTAGTGTTTACACACTATAGTTCTTAGCAACTTTCGCGTAGCTTCCCCAAGACACTTCACAGGAACATTATCAAACAGAACTTGGGACCAGGTCACATAAGGGGATTCAGACAGGAATGTGGTGAAGATCTAAATGAGGAAGAGAATTATAAAAGGTGACGAGGTCTAGACGGGTCGATTTCATAGCCAAGGGCTTTGCAGTGGAGGACAATCCCATTTTACATATACACCATTTCAAACGGATTACCTACTCCCCATGATTTTCTGCAATGGAATGTTGACTATCCCCTGCCCCAAATTAATATTTAAGTTAAACTCACATTTATACAAGATACATGTATTCAGTCCTCATTGTTCCTGCCATCAGAAATTGTGTCCACTGCAAAGTACATTGAAATCTAGGGTGACACAGCTAGCTATTTTAAAAACCCAGCCTTCAGATCCTTCTCTAGAAACCGTCCTTCACACCAGCAAAATATAAAGGAACCTGATTCCAGGTGTCACATTTTGTAGCCAGGCTCCCCACACAGAGTAAAGGCTAAGGGTTACCAGATGATAGAAGGAAAACACATTCCACATGATGACCAACCTGAAACTTTTAATAGGCTTACATATAAAAATCAATCTCTTCCAATGACATGTTTCAGACAGTCAAGTTACCGGTTATTTTTTTCTCTTTCTTCAAGTCTATTTGTAGCCACTGTGGTTCATCAGTATGAAACGCAGCCCAGGGAGAACCAGGCTTTTTCAGTCGAGCCTTTTCTGGTCCCCAGACGTGAAACTGTCCTGAAGGGTCATGCCATTGTAGTACAGAGGATGCATTGATTTGGCTGTCTCCAATGACGCCAGACTCCATTCCCAGTGTTCCATAGCAACCTATAGACCATAGAACAAACGTCTGAAATGATCAGATTGCTAACTGCCAAGTACATACAGGGAGTAAAACCACACAATTTTTAAGAAAAGGCAAAGACCAACAGCTTGCAGTATATCAGGTAAGAACTTTTACTTCCAGTATTACCTATTCCTTTAAATTTGTTGATAGGATTTGAGAGGTGGTGGTGAACTCCCTTCTTGAAGTGCTTGGAGCCATATAACATTGGTATACCTGCAGTAATTCCCTGCAGAGGCTGGGGAAGACAGTTTGTATGCAGCAACAATGATGGAATATTGACAGCATTCCGACTGAGCATGCTTTGTGGATTATCAGGAAATGTGCAGATGACGGTGTTCCCAAACATACGCTGCTCTCGTGCTTCCGGGTAATATCAGCTTTGGATTTGGATGGTGCAGTTAAGAAGCCTGGGTAAGTTTTGCAGTGCATCCTGTAGATGGCATAAACTGCTACTATTGGCCACTGGCACTTAAGGGAGTTAGGTTTAAGAGATGAATGGACGGATGCATATCAAACTAGGCTGCGATCAAGCTTCTTGAGTTTTGTTACAACTGCTCCAGCCACGGACAGTACTTCTATCACACTTCTGACTTGTGCCTTGGAAATAATGGACAAGTACTGCACAGTCGGGTGGTGAATTATCTATTGTAGAATTCTCAGCCTCTGTCTAGCTCAAGTACTACAGTTGTGGTTGATTCAATGGCAACACTAAGATGCTGATGGTCAGGGATTCAATAATTGTAATGCTTAATGGTCAAGGGGTGAGATACCCACATTCTCTCTGGTTGGGGATGGCCAATGGCTGCTCTGGTACAGCACGCATTTACCTGCTGCTTAGGTCACAGTTCCTTGAAATCAAGGATGGCACCTGTCAGGCTAGGTGAGTCTTTAGATGATTGAACAGCCAACTTTAGATCCACAAGGCTTTCTGCTGTGGTGGGCAGGTTGTTGCATGGGAAAAGAGAATCCAGAGGCCTGGGTTGGCTTCCTTCTCATTCTCCTTCTGTCACTGTTCCGTCACTGAGCCTTAAAGTGCTTTGAACGTTGATGGATTAGGAGGTTCCATGCCAAGCAGTCAGTAGCTTTCTCCTCTCCCTCAGCGGTGTTAATACCTCCATGCTTTAGGGAGACCTTGAATGTATCCTTATTCCTTTTCCTTTGGCTATTCTTTGAGTGTAGGTCAACAAACAGTATCTGGGCATCCAGATACATTAGGTTGTCCATCAGAGTTGGTTCATCAAGAGTAGAGCTTTTGGGCTGGTAGATCTAATTCCATGGAGAACACTTGTGTCGGTCCAACCGTCCTCCCACTTGATCCCGAAGATTTGATGTTAGCATTGCTCTCAAAAATCTTAATGCAGCATTTGTTGCTCATCCTTAAATGCAGTTTAAAGTCAACCACACTGCTGTGGATCTAGAGTCACACGTAGGCCAGACCAGGTAAGGAGGGCAGTTTCCTTCCCTAAAGGGCATCAGTGAACCAGATAGGTTTTTCCGACAATTGACAACGGATTCACAGTCATCATTAGACTCTTAATTCCAGATATTTTATTGAATTCAAATTCCACCATCTGCCGTGGCAGGATTTGAACCTGGGTCCTCAGAACATTATCTGGGTCTCTGGATTAACAGTCCAGCGATAATACCACTAGGCCATTGCCTCCCCCACCGCCCCCCCAATATGGCAGTATTTTACTCAACCATGACAACATTTGGTTTCATAGTTTAATGTAGGAAACATCCAGATTTTAAGAGAAAACCTGCCACATCATCCAATCAAAATCCAAACTATCCTCTCCTGTGTCATCTCATTAAACTAAGCCTTCAGATGACAACTAGCACAATTATCGGATGTCTTTGAGGTGTGCTTTTGTTCTAGAAATTCCAAGCTTTTACAGTGAAAGGACTCCACTGAGGCCTGTATCCCATCACCAAATCACCCTTTACTTGCACGTGCACAGTACATAGACCCTGACCAGCTAGCTCAGAACCAGCGCTTAGGGTGAGGAGAATCTCTGAGTCTCCTGTTTATATTTGTCAGCCAGGACTCCCTGATTGGCCCAGGTTAAAAATCCCAAGCAGGGATCTCATAGTCAATGAGATCCATTCAAGCAACCTCGTTCCAATCACTACATAAGGAGAGGATTTGATTTGATTGAACACAAGAAATAGAGGCAAGAGTAGACTGTGCAGCTCCTCAAATTTTGTCTACCTTTCAAATCAGGGTCAACCTTCTGCCTCAACTCTTCACTGCTCAAACCCAATATTCTTTGATTTTGCCTGAGGCCTAAAATTTACCTTAGCCTTAAATGTGTCCAACCATGCAGCATCCACAAGCTCACTTCCAAACATCTACAACTCAGTCCTAAATGGCCGCACCCCCGAACAATGTTCCAGATTCTCCTGCTTGGGAAAACAACCTTTTCGTTGCTCATCCTGCCAAGCCCTTTCAGAATCCTGTGAGCAGCATTTGATCAAGTACTGACCCAGAAAGACTTGGAAGTTTTCAGACCAATGCTCCGAATCAGCTGATCCCAGCTGAGGAAGTTGTTACAACATTTTAATTGGCCTCTGTTTTCTAGTGCTGTAGAGTGGGAAAAACAAATGTCAGCTTCCAACCACTTTGTTGGAAGATGTATATACATGACAGCAAGATCAGGGGGGATATGGCACCTGACTGGTTCCAGATATACTGGAGGCTTATTGACGTAAAATGGCCATTTAGATAAGGATTGCTACAACGCTTGGAACTGTCTCCAGCATGCATTATGGATTCCTTGAGTGAACCGAAGGAAAATGGGATTATTACACCCACAAAATATAGATGAGTGCACTGGAATAATGGTATACTATGTCAATGGGCAATATGAGTGACTTGCAGAGATATTAGTGCTAAGCAGAATGCTGTATTGAGAAACTGGGAGACACTTACTTATTAAGGTAACATGCAAACAAAGTCATTGTAGACTTCCTTGACTGAATACTCACCATTGGTCTTGAATGTGAACAGGCTAGCTGATAATGGTCCACTGTAAAATTAAAGAAAAACTTATAGATTAAACTATACAGTACTTTAAAGGAGGATTTCTCAGAATTTATCATTTGACATATTCTGACAAAGTTCCTGAATGTTGTTCATACTGTGTTTAAAAGTAATTCCATTACTTTTCAATAGGATAGTTAAAAAATTATATGGTAAAGGAAATGACATCCCACTGGTCTGGCAGATAAACAGAGGTATCGACAAGCACAAGATACACAATGCCTTTTCCAGGCAGCAATTATTAGCAGAAATAGTAAGAAAAGTCACTGGTTGAGAAGTTCAGGATGCAACTGGGAGGTAAAAGTCCTATATCTGCACTGAACAATGGAGGAAAGGTGTTGGAGGAAGATAATGTGAATGATATTGCCAAGAATATTACAGAGGTTCAAGCAGGGAAAATGTACCACAATCATAGGCTCACAAATATACTGGGACAGATTTAAGAGTGGGACTGGGACTGAAGCCAATTTGGCCAGGCTCCACATGTTACGCAGATTTAACATTACAGCATAAGCCTTTTATCACCCCCCTCACCAAGTTTCCCATATGGAAGCCAGCCTTACCGACAGGCTTGGATCCCTGCTGGGAGAACATTCCACAGGCTAAATGCAGATAGGGAGTCCTGCCGTCTGGTTGTGATTGTGTGTGTGTGTGTGTGTGTGTGTGCGTGTGATTGTGTGTGTGCTCGTGTGTGTGCGTGTGATTGTGTGTGCGCGTGTGATTGTGTGTGCGTGTGATTGTGTGTGTGTGTGTGATTGTGTGTGTGCGTGTGTGTGTGGAAGGACTGGGGAGAAGCTGATCTGCAAACCCAGACAGGAACTGCATTACAAGATGTGGCTTTAAGGAGGATTTCTTCTTTCATGTTTCTTTTGAAAGCAATTGTTGTAAACTTGGAGCCCAGGTGTCTGCTCTGAGCCGAGAATGTAGCTCGCTTTGGTTTCTTTTGAGGCAAAAAAAAATAAGTGGGTGGAGGCAAGAACACACAGACCCAAGGTTTGCAGGTCTTGCTTTTCAGTTGATGAACTGGGATTTTGTAGGAAGATCCAGCTCTTATCTACTGCAAAAGCATGAGCTCTCTCTTTTCTGCTTTCAAGTGTTTTTCCTTTCTCCTGGTCTGGAGATCAAGTGAGCAAGATCTATTTTGCTGAATTTGCCTTTGCCAAGGATGTTTATAGGATGTTGCTATATTGGAACACAGTAATAGTTAATAAATGTATTACTTTTGGTAAGCATTTTGAGAGCACTACAATTAAGCCACTTCTTTCTTTTTCAATATTTTAACTGCAGTGTAAGAATAAAGTGTATTCTGCTTAAAGCTGAGTAGTTTGATCAAGCAAATTGCACCAGGAACACAATGCCTTACACTTGCCACTAAAGTAAGAAAAATTAAGAGCCTAGGCTATCTCCTTAGATAACAAGGCGTAGAGCTGGATGAACACAGCAGGCCAAGCAGCATCGGAGGAGCAGGAAGGCTGACGTTTCGGGCCTAGACCCTTCTTCAGAAATGGATTCTGAGAAGAAGGGTCTAGGCCCAAAACGTCAGCCTTCCTGCTCCTCTGATG
>JAHRHZ010000061.1:5591795-5706865 GCA_024137785.1 Ginglymostoma cirratum | reverse complement strand
ACCCTTCTTCTCAGAATCCATTTCTGAAGAAGGGTCTAGGCCCGAAACGTCAGCCTTCCTGCTCCTCCGATGCTGCTTGGCCTGCTGTGTTCATCCAGCTCTACACCTTGTTATCTCAGATTCTCCAGCATCTGCAGTTCCCACTATCTCCGAAACAAGGCTATCTCCTTGTCTTGTTTTGAGGGGGATTGATCTGGTCCATAACAATAGGCAAGGAAAAAGTTGTACTTGGTGAGCCAAGAAGCAACACTCTCACTATGATACTCTTAACCTACAAGAAGAGTGGTCAGGGTTAATTCTGGAAACTCATCTAAATCTGAGGCAGCAGCCTCATTAAGACATTTTAAAAAGTCCTGTGTGGTCCTAGAAATAGTTTGGTTGTGTGCCTCCATTCCAATCAGAAATGGGTGGACTGGGACAAGGTTTTATACTTCGAAAATATTCTATTTCACTTTACCTGAATCCATATATTTTGGGTGGATGAGGTAGAAGCTTTCAGTTTTGATGCAAGACTATATTTAAAGCCTTAACCTTTCTTCTGCAGATGTTGATCAACTTACTGTGTATTTCTGTCTATTCTTGTTTTTATTTGGCTGACCAACATTCACAATTTTTAACTCTATTTATCTCAGCTTTCTAAGTTTCCAATTTCAGCTACACTGTGCCAATGAGGTATCAGGCTGATTAATTAATTTCTGCCTCCCCCACTCACATGACAGATATTAGAAATAATGAGCAAATCAAATGCAGAGCCTTCACCTAAGCTGAATTTGCACAAGTGTGATACAGTAGGGATTATTTAGCTTTTTAAGTTGCATGAACCTGTGCCAACAAAGATAAAGAAGGTGCCATCGGGATTTCAAAGGAAGCTAACATGAAACTGTGGGTCTGAAAATAATAGCATTTACATTTCATTCAGAAGATGTATTTGTCACTCCCCCAATCTCATAAACGAATGGTCAGAGCATTAAATGATTTCCCCCTCAATGAATGAACTTACAGTTTTGAGGAGACATTATTTGCAAGAGTGCTTTCATAGTATGGAATGCCTTTACTCATGACAACATTGATCCGGCCACCCAGAAAGTTTGACACGACACCAGCATGAACAGCAGCCATACACAGCAAAGAAGACTGGAAAAGAAATGACAATCCACATTCACCACGAACACTAAATAGTTACAAAATCATGCAATATTTCAGGGAGTCAAACCAGGTCTGTTTTCACTTTTCTTTTCAAAGGCAGTTTTTGTTTTACTTACAGTTGATCCAGCTAAATTAGTTGCTATGGTTAAGATCAAGAGTTCAAACTTGAGGCAGTTCACTTAAAGACTGGGTATTCAGCTTTAACGTAAATCAAGCCTTTTGTTTTTCGTCAAAAAGGTAGCAGGGAAGACTTTTGAGAGCTAGCTAGAATTCTGATCAGATTTTCCCCGATTTCCCACTGAAACTGCAGTGTGACCTTACTAACTGAGTGTAATGTTTACCAACATAAACGGCGAGAAGCAGACATTTACACTGTTTCACCATGGCTTCTATCAATCTTCCACTGAATTCAAAGGTGGAGAACTGAGAGAAATCTTGATGGGTCCGATGATATTTTCCCGATCTTAAAAAATGCTTGTGTGCTTACATTGTTAACCATTAATGTGGTGTTAAGATGACTGTAAAGCAATTTTTAATGGTTGATAACTTTTCCAGTTGTGAACAGCTGTATATTTTTGCACATTGGCATATATCTTTTGAATGCACAATTCATGGACAAGTTCTCGAACACATCCAGCGTTCTTAGTATGACTGTCTTTTATACCAGGTAGCTGTTCAGACTTTCCTACCTCATGCTTAGAACTGGAATTCATTCAAAATAAACTTGGACACCTTAATGGTAAGTTGTGGTCAGAGAAATAAATAAATAATTGACTTGTTGTGCGCGGCCTACAAAGAGGTTAGCTGTCTGCCTCCAACTGAAGTCTCAAGCTCTTAGGTCCACAGCTGAATGCCACTCTAATTTTGCTGCTAGCGCTGAGGCAAGATTTTTAATGTATTTTCCAATTGAGCTGTCCAGTGATGCTATTACATACCTCTGGAGCCTTGGGTCTGGGCCTCTTGGTCTAGACTGGCAAATTTAACTGTTCTTTCATTGATTATCTATGGACGGTGCCTTAAGATAATGTAGGAACAGAAGAACAGCACTTGCACTGGGTGGTAAGTGGTGACAAAAGGGATTTGCATTTATTCAAAAGCCTTCTGGAAATTATGAGAAATAGAACTAGAATAATATGGTGCACATGTTTCTGATGAAGCAATAATGAACCAGGAAAATAAACTACTGAAGATTAAGGGAGCCACACTAAAATAAGCAGAATTTGTTCCAACGGCTTATAATATTTTTCAGCTTCAAGGCAAGCACAAGTTTGTTTAAAGGAATCAATGAAAACATGGAACATTATATACTGAAACCAATTCAGCACAGATTTCTCAATTTCTGTTCATATTTATTGCCTGCAGTCAATGAAACTGTCCTGACAAAATCAACAGAACATGAAGGGAACCTGGGAACCTCACAGTTCATGCCGAGATAAAGACAAAGAGGCAAATCCACACTAATTCCTATCAGGGATAACCAGGGATCACCAGATTTGTTCAACTTTTGTAAAATGCCAGATGAGAAAGAACATGCTTCACTACCTTGTATTCTCTTAATTCAAGCTAGAAATTGCAGGTGGAGTTGGAAACCTAAACATTTGGATGGCGTTTGTGTATCTATTTTAAAAGCAAAGTTGTTTACTTTAAAATTCATTAAGCGACCATATGAGTTGGGCACACAAGTGAACCATTTGGTTCCACAAACCTACTCCGCCATTCAATACAATGATGGCCGATCTGCTTGTGTTTTGAATTCCACATTTCCATCTACCCCCAATATCCTTCAATTTCTTTACTTAGTAAGAATCTATTTCCACTTTAAAATGTTCAATGATCCAGCCTCCACCACCTTCTGGGGCAGAGTCACAAAGCTGCAAAACTCTCCAAGAGAGAAATTTCCTCATCACCGTCCTGAAAGGACAAATCTTAATTTACTGGACTCATGCTTTTCTGAACTCATCCGCAAAAAGAAACATCCTTTCCACATTCAACTTTTCAAGGATGTTCAGAATCTATTTTCCTTCAATCAAGTCACTCCTTCGTTCTTCTGAACCCCAGCATCGTCAAGCGTCATCTGTCCAACCCTTCCTCACAATGCAACCTGCTCATTCCAGGTAAAATCCAAAAGAACTGTGGATGCTGTAAATCAGACACACAAGTAGAAATTGCTGAAAAAGCTCAGCAGGTCTGGCGCCATCTGTGAGAGAATCAGAGTTAATGTTTCAGAGCTTTACCATTAATTTCAATTTGTGCTCATTGCAGGTGTCAATCAAGTAGATTTCGAATGAACTGCTTGCAATGCATTTACATCTTTCCATAAATTAAGATACCAAAACTGCACAGAGTCTGAGATGTGATCTCACCAATGCCTTGAACAACTGAAGCATAACATCATTACTTTTACTGAATTTCTGTTAAGCTAAACTGACCCTGAATTATTTGCTTACGTATGGCAGGCAGCTGCCAATCTTGGGATCTACCCACCCTCTATTATGGAGATGAACGCAGCAGTGGGTAAGAAGATGGTGGATGAGCTGCCCGACCTACTTCACACGGTCCCAATGCCCTACAAACATTTGGAGGAGGTACACAATGTCCAGCCCACTGAAACAGTGAAATCATTGAAACTGTTGATAGGAGCATCCAAAAGTTTCAGGAGAAACTGTCAAATGTGTGAAGGAATTTAAAATTCTTGCCATTTAAACCTTTGAAAAAATTTTCTGAAGTCTTCGGAAACAAATCATTGCTTGCTATTTCATTCTGTCGGCTGAAGCCTGGACTACAGCCATACGACTGATTTCACAACCCTTCATTGTCAATGATTGCCATTTCAGTTTGATTGACAACTCAAAATAATTGCAAGTTCTTTAAGAAAGGACCATGAATTACAATGCTTGCTGTCATCAGGGATGTGTAGTTTAGGTGTTTAAATGGAGTGATTGTTTTTATGATTTTTTAAAAATTCTGCAATAGACACTTCGAACTTTATTACTTCATTGCAGCAACGGCCAACGATGCATACTGAGTCATCTGGCAAGGTAAGTGTAAGGATTTGTGTGGGTGGGCAGGAATTGGCACTAAATTGGGTATGGGGTTATAAAGGGCCATGCATGTTAGGGTATGGTGTCATAGATTAGCATGGAGGGTACAGTGGGTCTCCAGTGGAAAACCAGCACGAGTTAGCACTGATGGAGCATGAGGTATGCGAGAAGCTTTGAGGGCTGGAGGGCTGTTTAGTTGTTTATTGCTTTTCTGAAAAAAAAAGTTGATACAGTTGCGAAGCCCTGAGACAGGCCATCTGACCAACCCACCTCCACACTCATCCTGAAGCTGACTTCCAAAACCGCCACCCACCCCTCTCCAAAAATCCTGGAATAAAATCCCAATTTCCAGAGCACTTTCTTCTGGGTTATGCTTACAGAGCCATAAAACATCAGGGCATGGTGAACCCAATCTGGGAGCAAAAGTTCAGCCCTACATTCTGATCTTTCCTGGTAATTGGTATTTGTTTTACATCTTCCAGCTGTTTGGGAGCAGTGACAGTGTGACCAGCTACTTGACGTTGACTCTAATAACACCATGAAAAAATGTAAGTCACAGAGCATCTTTGACAGACTCCCACAAACCACCATCTGCAACAACACTTTCAAACCATAAGTTGGAAGAGTACATTGGGCCTTACCACTGGTATGACTGAAACAGGGTCTGCTAGGAATCCTGCATGCGTGGGTGTCTGACCACATATTACAAGTCAGTACAGTATCAGGCGCTGCGCAATCACATTTATCTAATAAGAGACCACAACTGGAACAAACGAGCGTTGGACTGAAGTGGAGAAAGCTAAAATGGAATGCATAATCTTGCATTTTCCACTTAAAATTGACCCATTCATCAGTTGAGAAGTGTTGGTTTCAGCTGGTTCTGTTGTCTTTGGTGTCTGCTTCCTGATCTGTCTCCCCACAAAAATGTTCTTTCCAAAAATGGTCACAAGACAATTTTTTCAAAAATACGTTACGGATTCTACACGCAACTAATACATTTTTTAGTTAACATTCTCATTGCAAAATTTTAATTAGATACATCTTATGTTCTTATGTTCCATAAAAGTTAAGAGCAGAAACAGGTTCATCCAGTCTGCTCCACCACTCAATGAGATTATGGCTGATCTGATAATTCTCAACTCAACTTTCCTGGCTCCTCCCCATAAATAGTGATGTCTTGAAGGGTGTCCACATTATAGAAGAGGAGGTGCTGGAAATTTTAAAACACATTAACACAGATAAATCCTCAGGACCTGAAGAAGTGTATTCCAGGACACTGTGGGAGGCTGGGGAGTAAATTGTGGAGCCCCTTGAGGAGACATTTATATCATCAACAGCCATGGGTGAAGTGCCCGAAGTTTGGAGGGTGGCTAATGTTATGCCATTATTTAAGAAGGGCTGCAGGGAAATGCCTGGGAACTACAGACCAGTGAGCCTAATGTCTGAGGTGGGCAAGTTGTTAGAGGGGATTTTGAGAGACAGGATCTACAGGCATTTGGAGACGCATGGACTCATTTGGGATAGTCATCATGGCTTTGTGCGTGGGAAATCGTGTGTCATGAATTTGATTTAATTTTTTGAAGGGGCGACTAAGAAAGTAGATGAGGGCAGTGCGGTAGACGTTGTCTGCATGGACTTTAGCAAGGCATTTGACGAGGTACCACGCGGCAGGTTGTTGAGTAAGGTTAAATCTCACGGGATCCAGGGAGACCTAGCCAATTGGATACAAAATTGGCTTGATGGTAGAAGACAAAAGGTGATGGTAGAGATAACAAGCACGGGGCTGGATGAACACAGCAGGTCAAGCAGCATCATAGGAGCAGGAAAACTTGACGTTTTGGGCCTAAACCCTTCTTCAGAAATGGGGGAGGGGAAGAGGGTTCTGAAATAAATAGGGAGAGAGGGGGAGGCGGATAGAGGATGGATGGAGGAGAGGATAGGTGGAGAGGAGGCAGACAAGTCGAAGAGGCGGGGATGGAGCCAGTAAAGGTGAGTGTAGGTAGGGGGGTGAGGAGGAGATAGGTCAGCCCAGGGAGGACAGACAGGTCAAGGGGGCGGGATGATGTTAGTAGATAGGATATGGGGGTGTGGCTTGAGGTGAGGGAGGTGGTGTGGGGGCAGGTGTAGCACTTCCTGCGGTTACAAGGAAAAGTGCCGGGTGTGGTGGGGCTGGAGGGGAGTGTGGAGCGGACAAGGGAGTCGCGGAGGGAGTGGTCCCTCCGGAAGGCAGATAAGGGTTGGGAGGGAAAAATGTCTTTGGTGGTGGGGTCTGATTGCAGATGGCGGAAGTGTCGGAGGATGATGCGTTGGATCCGGAGGTTGGTGGGGTGGTATGTGAGGACGAGGGGGATTCTTTTTTGGTTATTATTGCGGGGACGGGGCGTGAGGGATGTGTTCTGGGAAATGCGGGAGACACGGTCGAGGGCGTTCTCGACCACTGTGGGGGGGAAGTTGCAGTCCTTGAAGAATGAGGACATTTGAGATGTATGGGAGTGGAATGTCTCATCCTGGGAGCAGATGCGGCGGAGGCGAAGGAATTGGGAATAGGGGATGGCATTTTTGCAGGAGGGTGGGTGGGAGGAGGTGTATTCCAGGTAGCTGTGGGAGTCAGTGGGCTTGAAATGGACATCTGTTTCTAGGTGGTTGCCCGAGATGGAGACAGAGACGTCCAGGAAGGAGAGAGAAGTGTTGGAGATGGTCCAGGTGAACTTCAGGTTGGGGTGGAAGGTGTTGGTGAAGTGGATGAACTGCTCGAGCTCCTCGTGGGAGCACGAGGCGGCGCCGATGCAGTCATCAATGTAACGGAGGAAGAGGTGGGGTTTAGGGCCAGTGTAGGTACGGAAGAGGGATTGTTCCACGTAGAGGGTTGTTTTCCTGACTGGAGGTCTGTGACCAGTAGCGTGCCACAGGGATCGATGCTGGGTCCACAGTTATTCGTCATTTATATAAATGATTTAGATGAGAATCTAGGAGGTATGGTTAGTAAGTTTACTGATGACACCAAGATTGGTGGTGTAGTGGACAGTGAAGGACGTTATCTGGGAATGTAACGAGAACTTGATCAATTGGGCCAATAGGCTGAGGAATGGCAGATTGAGTTTAATTTAGATAAGTGCAAGGCATTGTATTTTGGTAAAGCAAACCAGAGCAGGACTTACACAGTCGATGGTAGGTCCCTGGTGAGTGTTATAGAACAAAGAGATCTAGGGGTACAGGTTCATAGCTCCTTGAAAGTGGAGTCACAGGTAGAGAGGGTGGTGAATAAGGCTTTTGGCATGCTAGTTTTCATTGGTCAGAGCACTCAGTATAGGAGTTGGGATGTCTTACTGCAGCTGTACAAGATGTTGGTGAGGCCACATTTGGAGTACTGCGTGCAGTTCTGGTCACCGTACTATTGAAAGGATATTATTAAACTAGGAACAGTTTAACAGTTTAAATTTTAAAAAACTGAGTGGCATGAGCAGGTTGGGCCTGTTTCCATGCTGTAGACCTCAATGACTCTATGACCTCTAAATCCCTTATTGATTAAATATCTGTTCATCTCAGCCTTGAATATACTTAATGGAAATGAAGGTCTTGGGCGAATAAAGAGCCAAAAGTGCCTTGCTGCTGTCAGAAACCTGTTAATGGGCACTTAAGCGCACATGTATTTTCTGATGGAAGCTGACACAGGCCTGATGATGTAGTTGGGACATGATCAGTTTGAACTGGATGTCAATGGAGGGCAACCTGCAGAGTACGATGAAAGGGCTCTGATCGTTGGGGTGTGTGGGTTATGTACTTGGTTAGTTCAGGTGTGAAGATAGCGGTAGTTTACCACTATAATTTAAGCTCCTCCTCCATTTCTTCAAGGAAGTTGCATGCCCCACCGTCACACATTAAGATTTCCCTGGCTATGGTGATTCAACCTCAAATGATGATCGATCCACAAAATTAATATGTCCATCTCACATAAAAGATGCAATGTTAAAATTGGGAGCAGGAGCAGAGAGACGTGTAAGTTCACCACACAAATCTTTCAGCATGAAAGGACAAGTTGAGAAGGCTGTTCAAAAAGTATAAGGATCCTCAAGAACTATTAATGGGGAATTATTCTGCAGCAACTCATTAAGATCTGAAATGCACAGCTTGGAAAGGCGACAGCAGCTTCAATAGTAGCTTTCAAAAGGAATTAGATACGTATTTGCAAAAGGGAAATTATCAGAGCAATTGGATAAGTGGGACTGATTAGTCAGTTCTTTTAAAAAATACAATGGCTTGTGTTTGTGCTATAAGATAATTGTCAGTGTTCTTTGAAAAGTAACCCACTGTAGGTGAAGCACTTTGAACACTTCAAAACGATGAGGAGTTAAGATAAATACAAGTTATTTGAACTATGCCCAGGCTTAGCCTGGTCAGTACCTAACGAGTTAAATAGTCAGATTGTCTTGACACTACCTGTAGCGCAATAAATATCCCAGTGTAGGGCAGTCCATCACCTTTGAATATGCCCCAGCACATTCCTGCTAGAAATGGACTTTCCATAGGCTGAGGAGGGGCTCTCACTTATCTGAAAGTCAGTAATTTGACTCAGTCAGCAGCTGCAGGAAGTTGTAGGAGGTGAAAGGGCTCGTGGGAGTGGGTGTGGGGACAATGAGAGGAAGAGACAAACGCAGTGCAGGAGGGCAGAAGTTTAAATCAATTTTACTTATTCAATTTCACTTTTGAAGGTTTGAGGAATTTTAACAGTTTTTTCCAAAAGTTTAGACTTGTCTTCTTTTTTGTTCGACTCAACGCAAAAAAAATCAGCACCATTAAAATGAATTCAGTAGGGGGTATTCCACAAAGCCTCTGAATAAACAAGTTTTACTCAAATGACATTACTGGTTTCATATTTCCTTAACCTTTGCATTCTCTTTGGTATTCAATGAAATCAACCCGATGAGTCCACTGTGTGGAATGTATGTAGTCAGCACTCTGTAAAGCTAAGGAGTGAACTGTCTGAATGCACTCTGTGCCCTCTGCTCCATTTATTCCTGCAGATTGTTGGAACCCAGCTGTTTCTGTGTAAACTCTTAAGGCAAGACCCAGTAAACCTCATAAGTGAATATTTCTGTATAGTTGAAAGAAGTTTTCCAACAGCCAAGCTTGGCACCAACTGATAGGGCTGTGGGTACAGCTAACTCTGGACCAGTTCATCGTGAATACTATCATCTCCAGTAGGGAATTACCGAACATCTTACTCAAAGCTGACTGATCTCAACTTACTGTAGCACAGACAAAACTCCAGAACCTCCCATTACCGAAAAAAACTTCAGTTCAAATATGCTTTTTAATCTATGAATCTGACTTGTTCCAGCTCATTGGAAAAAAAAGGATTTGCATTTACATTTCACTTTTCACAACCTCAAGATGTCCCAAAGTGTTTTATAGTCAATTAAGTGCTTTTTTTCCCTAAGCAGAGTAACAAATGACTTGTGTCGAAAGGCTCTTCTGACACAAACTGGAACATTTGCTTCAGTAATTAAGCATTAAGAATGTGCCTGATGATATCTGAAGGAAAAAACTGTCACCACGCATTGTGCTTGTTCTGTAGTGTCCTACATTTTAAGAAATACTGTACATTAATAAATATCACCAGAATCCTACATGCAACTGACAATGCTACTTTTGTTACCACAAAACACAACTATAACAAAAGTTACTCTTTCACCCAGGCTTTGTTTAAGAACAGTTAGTGCTTTCATGTCAGTCAAGATCTAAACAATGTTTCGTGATCATTTCACCAAAAAATAAGCCTACTATCTACACCTAGTCTACCTCGTTGAATAGACTGGTATTGGAATAAGTAGGAGAATGTACAATCCAATATTAGTCTCTTGCAGAAAGATATCTGAAGGTCAGTACGTTGGAAGATTACACTGAACTCACACAAACTCTGTTACCTCCCACTAAGCAGTAAAATGGTAACAACTTTGTGATGAATATATCAAACTTTAAATAAATTCAGGTTTCATTTAGTGCTGCCACTTAATGCCTACGACACTCCTCTGTTATTTGTAAGGTGAGAGGAGAAAGTTTTAAAAAACGACATGGGGGAGTTTTTTTTTCTTACAGAGAGTGATTTGAGTGTGGAATGAACTGCTCAAGGAAGAGGTGGATGCAGGTACAGTTGCAACATTTGGAAGACATTTAGATTAGTACCTGAATAGGAAAGGTTTGCAGGGATATGGGCCAAATGCATGCAGATGGGACTAGTTTAGTTTGGGAACATGGTTGGTGTGATTAGTTGGACCTAAGAGTCTGTTTCCATGCTGTATGAATCTATGACAGGTATTGTTTCTGAGAGCTAGTGGTGAAACACTAACGCTTGTACAGTAAGATCTGGATCTCAACAGTTCAGTAAGGAAGGGAGGTTAGTCTTTACTAGGTGTAATTTTCAACAAAAATTTTACCTCCCAATTGTTTTACAAGTTTAAAAATTGGGAAACGAGCTTGGGGGATGTTTTATTTTAACAGCAAGGCTGGAGGGAAAGGGAAACATCCTTATCCTGGACTACTTAATGGAATGTGGGAAGTTACTATTTAGTTAAACTTAAATGCCTCAAATAATTAGTTGGCTTAAAAATATTAACTGTACTTTCATAAATTCTGTTTGGAGCTGAATACATAAATGGTTGCATTAAGTGAATGCTTGTAAACTTCTAACCATTTTGAAGTACACTACATAAACTATTTTACTATTATTGTCAGGTTCCAAACTGTGAAACATTTTATTTCAATACGCTCGTCAACTAAACTATATAATGTAATTCCATTTAAAATACACTGTTTGCACATGCATAACCTTCCAAAGCACCTCAGGCAATAAATTACTTTTGAAGGGTTGTCATGCTGTTATGAAGATTAATATGGCAGCTACCTTGCACTTAGTAAGATCCCCACAAACAGCAATGAACGAATGGTCAAGTGTATCTTATGTCGAGAGCTGCTGGCTAATCAGACGCCATCAACTCTGCTGAACAGCAACCCCACTCAGGAGATAGTAGCTGCTGCTGGTATAACACCCAGAAGCCATGGTTCATTGTTGGACTCCAAGCAATGAGTGAATAAGGGCAGGACGGGGATCACTGGGCAGAAAGGTTAATAGCAAGGACCAGAATTGGCTCTTAGCAGGCCCCCAGTGAGATGCAGGGTCTCTTGATCAGACATTAATTGCTTTTTAATCTGAACCTGCAAAGTATGTTACACTGGGTTGCTTGTCGTATTTCCCTCAAGCCAAGACCTCCACTTAAAGGTTCCAATTGGCGATGGGAAGGAATACCTGTAGAATCCTCAACCACCATCCTCTTGCTCGATTAAATACCCTCTACTGAAATCAAGATGGTTGGGAATTCAATTCTGCACAGATAGACCAACACGAGGAAGAGGTGAAACCCTTAAATTATTAAGGCATTGGTGAAATGGGGATCTGTGGAGTCTTTCTGGATGATGAACTAAAGTGGGTCAAAGTGATCTACACTGTGAGCTTGTGAAGTCTTTCTTTCCTTTTATTTTGGTTTAAATGGAGATGATGTAAAGAATGATAAATTTTAAAAATGCCAATAGCATACTGGTTCTCTCAACTGGCTACATCATATAAAATTGCAACTGTGATCATCAGTGACTGCAACTCTCAAAGCTATATTCTATTATTCATAATATGGAGAAGTGAAAAATGCCTTAGAAGAGGTAATTACAGTACAGACAGTTGTGGTATATTTGTCAGAATTATGCCCCGTACTCTTAAAAATTGCAATTTGTAAAGAAACATTTAGCTGAAGACAATCACAAATAACAAATTGTAATAACTGGGTGACATCTAAATTCTTGCAATATTCATCAAATTAACTGTGGATCTCAGGACACATGTGGGTATTCATAATGTACATCATAATCAAACACTTTCATTAGGCTAATATTCAACAACTTGTTTGCTGTCTGTCAGTCTCATCCTCTCTCTACTTACATCTCGGTAGCCGTGCGGGATGGTTCCTGAAATGTCACCAAAAGGGGTCAAGCATCCTGCAGGACAATACTTGCTGGGAATAAGAAACAAAATAAGTCAAGTTGTGAATATAACCTACTACGTTATTGTGCTAAGGACAGAGAGTCAGTGAGGCAACAATAACTGAGCGCTAGTTTGGCATAATCAGAAAAAAAGGGGAGATCAGAAATGATTCTTTAGAGAGGCTGGTTAGAATACAAAAAACACTTTTACAAACTATTGCTTTAGTAGAAAAAGTATGCTTTCTTAGCAGACAGTTATTTAAAAAAAAATCGCAGAGTTTGCTGAGCGAAGATCAAATTGAAGAAAACATCAACAAAGAGTTGAAATACAAGACAGCCTATTTTTATGCCAAAATGTCACAGTTTTGTAGAAGCTGCTAGGACCTCTACTGACAGTTCATTGGTGCACTTGCATTTTCCAAAGCCACAATACTTAATGTAACTGTAACACAGCTGTCATAGTCATACACTGGTACCTAGGTTAGCACAAAGTCTCAGCAGTGTTCCATCACCTCAAGATTCATTTTCAGTTTATGTAACAAGACGACACATGATTTGAGGGCACTATTCTGACCTGGAGAAATGCCTCCTGGGAGGATCAAGTGCCTCTAGACATCTGGTTCCTAAGGATTCCCACCCCTGGAGGTTTTCCTCATCTCATGTCTTGGTCTGGTGAAGTCCAACTGATAGAGATTGATTGCTATGATTAGTCAATAACTCTTGTTGCATTGTGCAACTGTAAAGGTTGATAGAAGGTGAGCCAAATTCTCAATTGGCTTCCATCTCGCACTGTTCCTATGAGCTAGCTGCAAAGGCAAATGTTCTCTGTAGCCCTGGAGGGATCAAGAATTAATGTCAAGTCCATGAAATCCACAAGTGGATCTCTCTCCGATTATTCCTCTGCAATTTCTCATCCTCAAGGTCCACAAGGATGAATTCCAGAGAAATTCTTGTATCACTTCAGGTTGCTGAAAATGAATTTTACATTTCTCCAAAACGCTTTGATGTAGAAGAAAAAGCAATCGAAAGAAGTAAAAAAAAAAAATACAAATTTACCAAAAGTCTAAAACAAAAGCTATGACACATGCAGGTTTAAAATTGCTTCATAACCCAGCTTCAAGAAATTAAAAAGTGCAAGTTGTAAGGTCCTCTTGTTCTGACTAGCTTATAGGGCCCTACAGCAGTTTCTACACATTTCTAAAGTAAACAGAAGAATATTGCAAGCCAGTTCAGTTCTGTCCATACCTGCAGCCTTTACGAAACTCTTGCACAACAGGAATGAAGATCCAATGTTCCGAGCACAGTCTAATGCAAAGTAACTGAGGGCTCAAACTCAGCAAACAGGTCCAACTGTATGTTTTAATTGCCGCACTTACATCATTCCATATTTCATTGCGATAGCATGTCCTACTAATTTATGCCATCATAAATTGTTGATGAGTTTTAATTATTTTCAGCTACAAATTTACTGAATGTTTTCTTGCTCAGTGTGATTTTGTGGCTAATAATTGACCAAACAATATCAAACTTCATGTACATTTACATCAAGTATAATCTGTTGGTAACAATAGCCTTCCTGACTGAAATTCACTATAATTGGAACCATGAACACATTTCAGAGTGACTTTGCAACCTAGATATCAGTAAAAGATAATAAGTTAAATAGCATCAGAGAGTTTAGAAAGCTAAACACAAATGATGCTGAAAATAAGGCCTTAAATATTATTACTGCCCGTGTATTAATTGAACACATAAATAAATCGTAGCTGGGGCCAAATTGGGATAAATAAATCGTCCTGTTTGGTGTTTATATTTTCTCTGTCCTCCTGAGTCAGAGAATGGTGCCCTTGAACCACCACTGGATAATATGATTAAACACCAGTGAATGTATTCCTCTTTCTCCTTGAGAAAGGCCAAGTCCTCTCATCTCACAACTTTAGTTAGTGTCCAACAGTAGCAGTGTTTTCATGTCTGTGTGCAACGCAATACGCCTTGTGAAGCAACAACCTCTCCAGAAACAAGGCCTAAAACAAAGGGGGCTGTCATCATTAAGAAGTGGGGTCTTGTAGAGGAATTTAAAATCACAAAAGGATGGGACAAAGAGGTTGAGGTAGCAAGGATAGTTGGATACTGCCAAGAATAAATCTAATAGGCCAGGAGGCTGCAGAACCTTATTTTTGGAAGTGATGGTGGTCTTCATTGTTAGAGTTAGTGCTTGATGCAGAAACCATGCCACCATTTTGATAGGTGCAAAGGAAAAGATAGTATAGCGCACAGGAGGCCAGTGAACTGGAATAACTACTCACAAAGAAAATAAACATCAACCGCAGCCTTTTAGTGTATGATAAGTCTCTGCAATTACTGAAATTTTTGTTAATAATAATACATTGAACTTAGTTTATTTTGGATCAAACTTGGTTTTCTCTGTTTAAAGCCAATTTTACTGTGTTTTTAAAAAAAAGGAAACCCTATCCAGATTAAAATCCTACATTCCATTACAGAAAACATGAAGGAAACCCTCACACAGCTTCAAAACATCCTTTGTTCACTTCACTAAAACAAATTCTAAACCTAACCCATTAGAATCCTCACCTGAACTCAGGCTCTGTAAAGTGGCTCCCTTTATCCAAACAAGTAATTAAATCTGTAGAGAAAAGTTTGAGAGAGAGTTAGGCCAATGTCAAAAAGGCAGACATTACAAGTGATTGACAGGCAGGTTTAACCTTGCACAATGTTACCAGTTTAGGAACCGGAGCTGTTTATCCCATCCACTTTGACAATTTGGAATCAGATGCCACAGAAACTAAGCATTAGATGTAAGAGCCAAAGTGGGCCATAATTCTCAACTCTATTTTCTAGCCTTATCCACATGCCTCTATTCCCTTACTGATTAAACATCTAACTCTACTTTCAGTACATTTAAATGACCTAGCCTTGACAGCCCTAAGTGATAAATATTTCCAATACTACCCTCTGAGGAAAAAAAATCTTCCTCAACTTTGTCTTAAAATGGTCAACCCCATTACTTTGAGATTATGCCCTCTGTTCCTAATCCTTCCCAAAAGTGGACACAAACTTTTCTGCAGCTACCTGGTCAAGCCCCCTAAGAATCTTATATGTTTCAATAAGATCTCCACTCATTTTTCAAACCTCCAATGAGTCCAAGCCCAACCTACTCAAACTCTCCTCGAGCAAAATCACCTCCATACCTAGGATCAACCTAGTGAACCTTCCCTGAACTGCCTCTATCCCAGTAGGTTGTTCCTTAGATAAGAGGTCCAAAACTGTTCACAGCATTCCAGGGGTGGTCTGCCTAGTGCCTTGTGTAGTTTCAGCAAAACCTCTCCCCTTCTTAAAAATAATTCCATTCCCTTTGAAATAAAGGCCAATAGTCCATATGCCATCCCTTTACCTCATGAACTTGAATGCTAGCTTTTTATGATTCATGCACAAAGACCTCCAAAACACTCTGCTGCATCTTCTTCATGTAAATAAAATTCAGCCCCTCCATTCTTTTTGCCACATTTTGTTACATTACATTCCATCTATTGGGTTTTTGCCCAATTATTCAACTTGCCTATAATCCGTCTGTTCACTTTTTGTGTCATCCCTACTAATTGTCTTCCTACCCATTTCAGTATCATCCACAAACGTGGCAATACTACATTTGCTTTCAAAGTTATTAATATATATTGTAAATAACTGTGGCCACAGCACCGATCACTGTTGCACTTCACTGGTTACTAGTTCCCCTTTTGAAAATATACATCTACCGGTTCCCTTTTATCGATCTTGCTTGTCACCTCCTCAAAGAACTTTAATAGATTTGGCAGCCACGATATCGCCTTCTTGAAGCCATACTGACTCTACTTGACTATTTAGTAACTTTACACTGTTAAATTTAAAATTGGATGTCCTCAACCTGAAGACTGATGCAAATTATTTACTCAGCTCCTCTGCTATTTTCTGATTTCCCATTATTGTTTCCCTAATCTATAACTTATATTCCCTTTGGCCTCTCTTTTTTCACAAATTTAAAGAAGCCCTTACTGTCTGTTTACATATATACTTGTTTGCCCCCAATTTATTTTCTCCTTTTGTTTGACAAGCAGATGGAACATTAGCAGTTTGGAGAACATGAAATTTTGCACGTTCATTGCAAGCCAAATACAATTACAGAATACGAACCATTTACAATATATAGTGGGATCAATAATCAGACTTCACAATTCAACAATGCAAATACCTTGCACATGTCACAGGAGATATAACCAGTTAACTATTGCGTGTGTTTTGACCACAGAAACACTAATTCTAATTCATGAGCTTTCTTTTATTCATTTTTAGAAGAACAGCTATGGTAAAACCAGCATTAATCGCCCATTCCCAATTACCCTTGAGAAGCTGGTAGTGAGCCAGCCTCTTGAACTGCTGCAATGTATTCAATGAAGGTACACCTACAGTGTTATTAGGAAGCGAGTTCCAGGAATGTGACTCAGCTGCAGTGAAGAAATACAATACAGTTGTAAGTCAGGATGCTGTATAACCTAAGAGGTAAAGTTGCAGGTGATGGGGCTCCTAATGCTTCTGCTGGTCTTGTGGTTGGAAGATGATGCTGAAAGCAGCAATACAACTTGTACACAGTAGATAGTACTGTCAGTGTGGGGTGAGTACTACATTGCCCTGAATGACATCAAGCTTCTGGAGTCTTGCTGAAGTGCACCCCCACCCCACCCCAATGCAGGAGGGCAGTATTCCATTACATTCCAGCCTTGTGCCTTACAGATGCTGGACAGGCTTTGCTGTCAGGTTCTTTCCATGAATCAAAAGTTCAAATACTGCAGCTATTCCACTTTTATTCTGTACACCAGAAGATTTAATGCACACGTACACACTTCCTGACCATTTAACTAAATGGCCATATTATCAGGCACAGTGCCGTACGGAGCTCTTTGCCCTCAGTGGGAAGTTGGAAGATTTTCCTCATTATTTTATGTTAAAGGACAACATTAACTCATTTCCTTTGTGCAGACTGCAAAACTCCTGTGACAGAAAATGGAGCTTTCCTGGCTGCTGTAGTCAGCTAATCAATGAGCTCCATTACTTAAATGATATTGCGAGGTCAGCTTTGCACTTTAGTCAGACTAACTTGAGCCACATTTGTGACCATCAAACCTCTAAACCATCTGGCCAAATATGAAAGTCTTTTAGAAAATTAGCTTGAAAGCCACGTGGGCTACTCGGATCAACAAAATTTAGAACGGGCACAAACCCACGTAAATGGAAAACGATTGCAAAAAACATCCAACTTCACAAAAATGTATCAAGATGTTAGTACTTACTCCCACATAGCATACAGCAATTTGGAACTGTATGTATATGCCAACAAGGAGTTTGCCAAGAAGCACCTCTGACTTAAAGTACTTAAATATTTATATCGGCTTCCTACTTTCCACATTATAGTGCCCTTTGACAGTTCAGTGGCACCCATGGAAGATGCCAATGACTTTTGCAAGATTTTTGTTTTCAAATTAATCGATGCACACTGTAAGACGTAAATTAAATCAAACTCCATGAATCTGGCTCCGTTTTTCCTAGCTATGTACCCTTGAAGTTGGAAAAACAGGTGCGGATGTTTAGGAACAAGATGGGAAAAATGTACTGGCTGGATTAGGAAGTTGAAAATAATTTAGCCCCATTATGAGAAAATGCAAACCTAGATGGTGGAGAAATAGGTCATCATTAAACAGTTCACATAGATAAAAGCATGGATAAAATGACAAAGAATTGCCCACTTGAAATATTCTTTCAAACATTTCAATTTGAGTTATACCTTTTAAACCTTGTTGGTATTGTAATAATGAAAATGACTCAATAATAAGAATCATCGTGAAAATGTTCTTATCATTAATTACAATCTGGCTTTCTTTACTCCCATTTATGAAAATTTGGGTGGTACGGTGGCTCAGTGGTTAGCACTGCTGCCTCACAGCGCCAGGGACCTGGGTTCAATTCCACCCTCGGGTGACAGTCTGTGTGGAGTTTGTACATTCTCCCCGTATCTGCGTGGGTTTCCTCCGGGTGCTCCAGTTTCCTCCCACAGTCCAAAGATGTGCAGGCTGGGTGGATTAGCCATGCTAAATTGCTCGTAGCGTTCAGGGAGGTGTAGATTAGGTGGGTTATAGGGGGATGGATTTGGGTGGGTGCTTTGAGGGTCGGTGTGGACTTGTTGGGCTGAAGGGCCTGTATCCACACTGTAGGGATTCTATGATCTACAATATTCACTCCAGTCAATGTGTACAACCCAAGTGGTTTTACACTGTTTCCAGTCCCTTAGTATACTATGCCCGAAGGGCCTTAGCTAGTGGTTTACTCCATTGTGTCTCCGTGATAGCTCCCCTTTGCTTTTTTTGTTGAATCCCTCATCACACAGTCTCTGACTTTGGAATGTGCCAACTGTCAACACTTGATTGTCAGCTGATTTCAGGATTGCTGAAGAGCCTCTTTCACACAGCTGCGGAAATTTATTTTTGCGTCCATCTACGGATCAGACCATACAACACAGAGTCCTACATGATGGAGTTACTCAGGATGAACTTTGCCAAAAGCCGCTGCATCTCTTTTCAGATCTCACAAGGAGATGGACAAAAGAGTTCTCCTCACAGAAGCAACATTGAAGACAGCGTGCAAACACATTACAGAGATGGTGAGGGGCGAGGGCATGGAGGGATTTGAAAACAACATTGAAAGTTTCAATTTAGTGATGTTGCTGGATCGGGACCCCACGAGGTAATCAATGATAAGGACTTGTGATTTAGGTTTTGAATGACTTCAAAATCTACAAAGGGTAACAGGTGTGAGATTATCCAAGAGAACATTGGAAGAGTAAAGCTTAGAGATTTTAAAAAATGCCTGGATGAGAGTTTCAGTAGCTGATATGCAAAGGCAGTGGTGAAGGTGGGCAATGTCACAGAAGTGGAAGCATGTGCCTTGATGATGAACTGGGTATGGGTTCAGAAGTTCACTTCAGGTTTAAAAAGATCAGCAAGGTTGCAAATAGTTCATCCTCAGTGGCCACAACAGGGATGGAGTACGTAAAGTAAACTAACAGTGTCTAAAATTAACGAAGGAGGAAATATATTGGGAGATAGCAAGAACTGCAGATGCTGGAGTCAGAGTCAATACGGTATGGAGTGGGAGGAACACAGCAGGTCAGGCAACATCATAGGAGCAGGACAGTCGCCATTTCGAGCCTAGACCCTTCATCAGAACATCAGGATACAGTAGACAACACAATAGACTTTTGATTTATTTCAAGCAGATAATCCGATTGTAGTATGAAGGAATAAAGACAAACAGAAAGAAGAGTTTAAGGAAAACACAAAGAGGATGCTGCTCAACTTCCTGTCTGGTAGATTTTTTTTAGAATTTTGAGAAATGCCAAGATAAAGAGGAAAGCAAATAATGATAAGATGAGCTATATTCTTTGCAACTGTAGAATACAACAGTAAATGCTAACTTATATGCAGTTGACATCATGATTGGCTGTAAAATAGCCACCTGGCTATTCCCTAAACACATGTCTAAAAGGACATCACTGATGAGGAATGGAATGCACTCCCACACCCTCCTTCCCCCAGCCACTCCCACTGAAGGAGCTGTATATACTGATATACCAAAGGACAAGTAACTCAAAAGTGACCTGAGCTTTTATTGAGAATACGAATTTTTATTCTCCTCTTGATAATTTGAAAAATAGCAAAAGGCCTGCACGATATTTTGAGATTAACCTGGCTGGCTGAATGTTCAAAACACGGCATCGAGAGTTATTGGTGAGCTAAAGTAAACAAATTAGTCTAAAGAGCATGATCCATGGTATTGGATGCAAACTCTCTTTGCCTGTTCTAAGTAGCAACAAATGTAAAGAAGCTTGTAAAGCATTGTGCTCGATGCAGTCGTCTCTCGATGTACGCTACTGGAGTTTCTCTTAATGCTGGATGGCTACACCAATTTGTATTATTTTTTTAATTGCTTGAACTAGATTTTTGAACTACAATATTCCTTTGATATTAACTGCAGCACTCCTTCCTCAGAAATTATGAACTTAAGTTGAGCTGAGGCTGTAATCATTTGGAGTGCCAATAAATAAACAAAAAGTGAGAATGTTATATATACAATGTCAAGCATTTCAGGTTATGGGGAGTGGAATATGCTTTTCAAAACTACAGGTCACATTTTTGTCTCTTCAAGAAGGCAGGAATCAGCTCTCAAAACGCAGGACACTGTTTTATTTTGCAAGGAAAACAATTTTCCTCTGCCTTCTTAACATCATGTCACTCTCATGCAGCATTTTACTATTGGAGTTAAGTAGGATTAGGATGCAAAACTTACATGCATTGCCTCCAGAGCCCAAGGCCCACAAGATGATGTGTCATCAAATGCAAAAATTCACTCCTCCTTGGAGAGTTGGTGACCACTGGGGCAAGCCTATTGTCTATTAGACACTAGACTTCCACGCAGAGGTGTTTTAATGCAGTGATTCAAGCAAGTTAAACTATTGCATCGACCATCATTATGTAGGTATTCACATGCTTTACAGTACTTTACAATTGAAGAAAGTCCACATTTCTTTTCATTCTATTTGCCCATGTCAAAAGTTTACTTAGAGTTGACATTTAGGAGCTTCATGTGTCTGGAAAGTACTAAACTTTTAGATTTAAAATGGGGAAGAGGATCAGTGAAGGCTGGTTTGTCCTTCTTTTTCAGACAAAGCAGCTTTTTTCAATTTGTCCTTTGGCTGGATTTATACAACTGCTAGCATTTATTGTCTATTCCAAATTGCCCCTTGAGAAATTGGAGGAATAATTCCAATTCCACTCTGCGAAACAAGGTGACAAGCTAACCAACAAAACATGTTGAAATCAAGTACCAATTGTTGCCTGTAAATAAGAACACAGGAGTGCTCACCACAGCAAGACATTGCTCTCCACTGAAGTAATCCTTTCCAGTTCTCAAGACAGTTCAAATGTAAGGTAGCGAATGGCTACCACTATTATACCAATGATGCTAACTGAAATATTAGGACACACATCTGAGGGAACAGTTCAAACCTGCATTTTAACTGCCTCAAGTAAATACGGTAATAAACAAACAAAGTCATTTAAGCTTAAACAGAAACCCACTATACTGTGCATCATTTGTGTTTGAATTCCTGGAATATATATCTTGTTCTTCCTCTCCACATCAAAATTAAAAGAATTTTTTTTTCTCCAGGACATTCATCCATACTGCTTACTAGGTTATATCTACAGCAGCAAAATTTCAGCGGAGTAGTCCTGGCACATACTCCATTTAGGGCAGTATAATTTTCCAACAAGTCATAAAACAGGCATTCGGGCCTCTTCATGAAGCCTTTAAACCACCGCATACTGTTTCAGCGTGCCAAGTTGCTGCTCAAGAAAGTAACTTTGGACACTACTGATTTGTAGCCTTGCACAGTTAATTTTGCATATACCAATGATAATGTATTTCACCTGTTTGGCGCTTGACATGGTACTTTATGCCAGTCGCAGCATGGATAACCCAACCACATTCTACTACATCCCTGGCTACTGGGATATACCACTGAAGTGAAATTAATATGGTCCATATTGTAATGATTAGTTGAAGAAGTAACTTTGTTACATAAGATTTTCAAAATATGTGCCTGCATTCTGATCGCACAAATATTCTAACTAGATAGCTTTCTTTACAAATGAATGGGGCTGAACTAAATTCGAAAAAGTCAGGATCTTGTTGTGTAATAATGTTGAAAAATCCTCTCTCAGAAATGCCACCTCTCCAATTAATGGTTCATGTTATTTCTTCCTTAGTCTTCACTCTACACAATTGCACATCTCTCACCTATATGGCACACATTTCTCTGGATTCCTTGGTATTAAGCAAAATTAGAATTTTTCTTCTAATTAGTGTTATGTCAGTTTTATTGACAGTGTTTGGTAACGATCATAGGTATTCAGAATCTATAACAGTCTGCATGGTTTTAATTTAAGTTCAGTTCCAATGATTTAAGAGCTATCTATGGCAATGATGTCTGAAGGTACTTGCATCTTCCTGTTTTGTGTGTAAGACTGGCAGAGTGGGACGTTATGAAGGCAATAAACATTTCATTTTAATTAGTATGAAAATGATAACTCAGCCAACCACAACCTTTAAAGTGGGAGTAAGGGACACACATAACAGGTATGGCTTAAATTCCACATTTTCACTACTTTATTCTATCCTCTTGATCCTCTCCTGTATATCATGTGGATTAAATTACCAACCCATTGCTTGTAGGACACAGATTAAGTCACACACTCCCAAGATCTGCATTAATAACACCAAAGTATCAGCAGTTAGTAAATGTGAGAATCCCTCAATAATATTTTCTTTTCAGTGTGAATGTGTTGTGTTCATGCCTGACACTCCCTGACGACAAATCTCAGGTCAGAATATCAATAATGAGAAGCATCCTGGATGTACATTGAAATCCCGTTGACTTTGTGTGTCATAGGCTAGAGAGATGAATGGGACAGTCTTCTGAAATATTACAACAGAAATCAGAAGTAACAGATAATAATGCACTAGCATTCAGGCTATACACAGAATTTGAACCAATAGCAGTCGAAATGGTAGGAAAGGAGACTAAAACTGAAACCATCCCTGTAACTGGGAGTGCGACTAAATCGATAGGGGAGGAAGGAAAGGAAACATATATTTCTGCCCCAAAAAAATTACACATATTGCTTATCCTTGCCCATGTTTGATCATAAGTTCTTATAATGGCAGATCCTGAGTTCCTAGCAAAGACAAGGATCTTGGCAGACAAACCACATACTCTGGTGACCTCTCAGCCAGCAGATTCCCTGCTATAATGCGCCAGACTTCAAACCACATCTGAGCTGAGAACCACAGGAGATAAAAGTCTGGCTTTTCTTTGGTCAGTTCTGATTCTAAAGTATATAGGAAATACATACATTTCTTTGCTTTCATTGGAGGCAGAACCCCGCAGAAAAAGACACACATTATTAAACAAAAAGAAGAAAGTTTAAAAGTCAATTAACAGAAAAATGGCCAAAAGATATCCAGCGCAAAATCACCTAATCTTGATGGGTGGAAATAGCCAGACTGCTCGTTCACATTCAAAAATGTGAAAAACAAATAATTCTCCTTCACTTTCCATTAGCAGGCAAGAGGAAACAGTCCTCGATAACACAGCAGCTGAAGAACATGCTCTGTTCTCATGTTGTTACAATTAGGAAGGTCAGTGCATCTTGCCCTCTCTTCCTATAGGGAAAACATCTATTCTTCAAATTAAACACTTCCTAGGGATAGCCCTGACCAGACTTAAGGGAAGAAATTGAACAGTTTGCTCTCCTAAAACAGTAAAGTGTTTTTTCCAAAGGATATGTGTTACCATTGATATTCAAACTGTCTCTCATTTTTATTACATGGATGTTAATTTCATCATCAACAACACTAGGTGATGTAATTATTGGTGGCTGTTGGGATGAAAATTTCTTACAACCACTGAAACCAACAGGCAGACTCAACTATAATTCTATGCACTAGACTGGCTCATAGTCTAAATCACACATAAACCCATCTATTCCAAAGGTCAGAAAGTCATCAGAGCAGTGGAAACTTCAGTCTTGTGTTGGGACTGTGCACCAACCAATGGATCCAGGCACCAGAATCACACCTAGAGGTCCAGTGGTTTTCTTGGGAATGGAGGCTATATGGTGCTCCTTTACAGGGGTTACCATCCTCTCCTGCAAGCAATTTCTCTCGTTCCCTAGAATCCATCCATGCTCTCTCAGGAATGGATTTACATTTGCAAGCAGCCTTGACTGGCAGAGCTGAAGAAATCATGACAACTTCCAGGGAACAAATATTTGTATGGAACAGGTACTTGTTCTGGTTGCAGTTGGATATTGACGGAGGGGAACCTTTTTCTGATGTGTCTTGAAATAAACTCCACGAAGGACTGTATGCTGTCACCAAGTCTCCTTTTATTTAAACGTACACAGTTCATGGCACTGACCCAGCTAGCACAGAGCCGGCTCCTCAAGTGAGCAGAACCCCTGACACTCCTGTTTATATCTGTCAGTCAGAACTCCCTGATTGGATCAGGTTAACAGTCCCAGAGAACTCACATCCTATGAGATCCACCTGGCTGACAGTTCTGATCGCTGCGTGTCTCACTGGCTGGGCACTGTGTACCCTGATTGTCAAACAGGTTTTAATGGACAATGCACTGTACCCAGGGTGAGTTTAGCGGAATCCAATGGCCCTCTGATGCTAAATGAATGTACTGTCCATCTCTGGCAAACAGGACATACTGCTGAAGAAGCAGTTCCCAAACTATAGGTTACAACATCTGATGAGGTCAAAGTAATAGCCTTTGGGGGTCGTGAGTGTCCCCTTTTAGTGACTGTGAAGAGGAGATTACCCAATCTAAAGTCTCCGGCAGAGCAGCACTGGACACTCATGGGATTGATGCTGCCAAAAAGCAAGGGGTGGACGTGACCCCAAAATGGTGTGTAATCTTTGGGATCACATTTAGCAGTGAGTACAGAGCAGGCCAGGGATGTCACTGCACCACTTTAACATAGAAAGAGCCAAAGTTTAAAACAGTAAAAAGTGACTGTACCTGGAGTACATGTAGCTGAACTAGAAAGTGACTGGTAGATTCAAGCTCTACACACACACAAGCTTTTGAAAAAAGTATTTATGGGATGTGGGGACCGCTGGCTGAGCCAACATTATTACGCATCCTCAGCTTCTCTTGAGAAGGTGATGATCAGGTGTCTTCTGCAGTCCATTTGTCATAGGTAGATGCTCAATGCCGTTACGGGGAGGGAATTCCTGAATTTTGACCTAGTGACACTGAAGGAATGATGATACATTTCCAAGTGAGGACAATGCTTGACTTGGAGAGGAATTTTCATGTGGGTGATGTTCCTATGTATTTGCTGCCCTTATTCCTCAGATAGTAATGGTGGTGGATTTGAAAGGTACTGTCTAATGAGCTTTGGGGAGTTCTTACAGTGCATCTTGTGGAAGGTACACACTGCTGCTTTTCTGTTTTGGTGGTGGAAAAACTAAATGCTTGTGGATGTAGTGCCAATCAGTGGGCTTTATCCTGGATGGTGTCAAGCTTAAAATGTTGTTGGAGCTGCACTTATTCAGGTAAGTGGGAAGTATTCCATCACATTTCTGACCTGGGCTTGTACATGGTAGACAGTCACTGGGGAGTCAGCAGGTTGAGTTACTTGCAGCAGGAGACCTAGCTTTTGACCTGCTCTTATAGTCACAGTATTTATATGGCTAACCCAGTTCAGTTTCTCGTCAATGATAATCTTGAGGCTGTTGGTAGTGGGGGATTTCAGTGGTGGCAATGCTATTGAATGTCAAGGGGTAACAGATTATCTCTTGCTAGAGATGCTCATTATCTGGTACTTGTGTGGTGTGAATAAAACTTGTCACTTGTCAGGCCAAAGCCTGGATATTGTTCAAGTCTAGCTGCCTTTGTACATTAGCGGCTTCAGCATCTGTGGAGTCTCAAATGGTGCTGAACACTGTGTAATCCTCAGCGAATATCCCCACTCTGACTTTATTGATAATTGGTAATTGCTGAAGCAGCTGAAGATGGTTGGGCCTCAGGCATAATCCAAGCAATGTAGAAAACATTTTTAAAAAAAACCAAAAGAACCGCAGATGCTGTAAATCAGGAACAAAAACAGAAGTTGCTGGAGAAGCTCAGCAGGTCTGGCAGCATCTGTGAAGGAGAAAACAGAGTTAACATTTCGGGTCTGGTGACCCTTCCTCAGAACTCAGAACGTAGAAAACATCTACCTTGAAGAACTAAGGATTTAGAGTAGTAAAGTAGGTTATTCAATCCTTCCAGCTTCATTCAATAAGACCATGGTTAAATTGACTTTTACTTCAACTCCACATTTCTGCCTATCCCCAATAACTTTTCATACGCTTGCTCATTAAGAATTTACCTGCCTCTGGCTTAAAAATATTCAAGAACTCTGCCTAATCTGCCCAAAGACTCCCAAACCTCAGAAAAAAATTTCCTTATCTGCTTTAAAAAGGCAACCTTTTGTTTTGAAACCTGAGTTCAAGATTCTCCTTCCCATATCCAGCCTGTCAAGTCACTTTAGGATCTCATCGGTTTCAATCAAGCTGCCTCTTTCTCTTCAAAATCCAGCAGATACAGGCCTAGCCTATCCTATCTGATCTCATAAGGCAATATGCCCACTTCAGGAATTAGTCTGTTAAACATTCTCTGAACTGCTTTCAATACATTTACATCCTCCCTCAAATAAGGAGATCAGACTGTATATAGTACTCTAATACAGTGTGCTACTGTTGTGGTATCATCACCCAACATCAGCCCTGTGTAAAAGAAACAGAACCACCTGACTTTTGCCCTGAGTTCCTTTCACTATAATCTATAAAATTCTGTGTGCTTTCCTAATTATTGCCATGAATATGTCAATTTTCTGCTTCAGTTTACCTGTCGAACAGGCTCCACATGCTGGAGTGATGACTTTTGCAAAGGAATTGGCAATTAGACCAAAAAGGTGGGAAGAGCTCAAATTTGGAAACTGCCAAACTTGCTGAACCCATCATGCTAAAACATGCCCTGAAAGGTGCAATTTGAGATCAATGAGCATGATGAGGATGATAAGGGTGTAATGTGGGCAGCAGTACAGCACAGGCAGCCACTGATCAATGTCTTACCTTTCCATTGTTATCCTGAGGCTGTGGTGTGGCTTGCAAAAGAAAATAAATGCTTTGAGGAGGGATTATTGTAAACTCAACAACCACAAATCATATTACTAACATTAAATTATACCATTTCTCAACATGTCTGCAGCCCCCTCTTATCTGTACACAACCTAATTCAGTCTTCCAGCAGAATGACTAAGATAGCATAGATTCAACTAATAAATTGAGGCACATTAACAAAAATGACAGGCAACCAATAGCTCTTAACATAAGGTCAGACAGGGCTTTTAGATTGCACTGTTAATGGAGGGAATTTATATCTACTCAAATTTCCTACATTCAGATCAATACCAGAGAGGCTAAGGTGGATTGATGTGAGCATGCTGCATGAAAAGTCTAGATGTACTTCTACTGCATTTCTGCCAATTACTATCTGACTGACATGAGCTGACTCCTCTCGGCATAATGCCCGACATCTGTGCAGAGTCCATAAATAATTTCTGTCTGAGAAGCTCTGAGCTGCAAATTTCTGCCATTTCTGACAGATCAAAGTCAAATCAAGAATTAGGATTCACATTAAGGGATGGATTTGTACTAAAATTGCTTGCCCACATTTCTAAGGTGACAATATATACACATCAATATAATTATCACTGCAATATTCATGCTACAATGGAGAGGGAAAATCTGATTTTCCACTCTGATTCATCCTTTAGCAAGCCCTTCTCTGCTTTGTGACATCTGGAAAGGCTACAGGAAGAGCTGAAACACATTTCTAAAAAGCAGGAAGGTGCAGAAAGGAAACAAATTAGTACATCAGCGTTCAATAATCTTGAATTGCACTAAATTCTCCCTGTGATCAAATACTTGGTCTCAACACAACAGCTCTCTTTGCCACTTGGGAAAACAGGAGTTCAATACTGCAACCTACTCTTTCAGACAGCCTGTTAAGAGAGTGCCCATGTATTACTCCAGTGAACTGCTTAAATCGATGCCAAAGTTTAAAATGGCACCAAGATTTTTCTGTACAAGACGACAGGCAAGTACCAAAATAGTACCTTACACAGCAGAAAGATTAGCAAAGACAAAATAAACGCCCAGACTAAAGGTTGACTTAGATTGTTAGCTGAGAAATTCACAGAACTATTTAATTGACTTTTAAATCTTTTACTTAATATGTTTACTTGTGTATGGTACATACCGCTGAACATGTGAGCGAACCAATATCAGAGAAAGTGGCAATGGAGGCATTACAATTGGCGTCAACATGCTGAGGTTTAGGAGGAAACCACCAGCGAGGATGATTGTCAGTTCTGGCCATTAACTTTTCAGCTACTGGATACTGTTTGGCCATGGAGTGCAGTCTATATGAGCTCAGTTTTATCAAACTCTCACAAGGCAGTCCCACAACCAAAAAGCAAAAAGTGGTAAAGCCTTTGGGATGTGAGGGAAGAAAATGAATGGAAGATTTTTTAAAAAGTCTAAATTAAATATAGAAAATGCTGGAAATTAAAATGGATTGCAATGCACTCAGCACTACAAACAACAAGTTGCATTTATAGAGTACCTCCACTAACATTTAATGTAATAAAATATCTGAAGGCAGTTCACTGGTGTATAACGAGGTTAAAATTATAAATGAAGCAAGGCAGTGTTTGATAGATGGTAAAAATGCTTTGTCAAAGAGATTGATTTTAAAGAGCATAACTAAAGGACAGAAGAGAGGTAGGCAAGTGTAGGAAGGGAATACTGTCATGTTAATAACAACAGTTTAATAATCAATCGCTCATTAGGAATCGATTAATTTTGTGGGTTAGTTTATTTAAAACAGTGAACCCCATTACAAATTATGAAGCAGGCATTACTCCAAACTAACTGATTGCTGTGTGTGCAGCTCGTAGATTCAGAGTCTTTAAAGGTGAACTCTCTTAAAAGGCCAGGCACACACAAACATTCTTATGGAAATATTTACAACATTCCCTTATATTCCAATAATGATTGAGCCTCTAACTCTCTATGTACTTAACTTGCTGATGGGTTCAGACCTCATGATGATGACTTTGTTCCGAGGTGTTGTTAATTTCCACAGTATAAGTGATATTGTCAGTTGTCCATGTTTGTTTTGTCAAGCTGCTTTTTCCATGGTTTGTAGCTGCTGTTTCAGAATGCACTTATGCACTACAGTCAAGGTTTCTTTCAGATTAGCAACTAGCTGATCTCATTCTTGAAGCTGTTTCAAGTGGTTCAAATCTTGTTTTGCTGTTTTGTTCCTTAAGAATTTCACCTCATTTTGGAGGTTTTGATTTTACATCCTGTATTTTTCAAATTCTATCAATGTTTTAGCCTTCCTTTCGTCCAATATAATTTTCTTCTTCATAATCTGCTCTAAAATGAGTCAAGCCTCTTCAAATTCTTTATTTCTGCTTACTTAGAAGCCTGATCCACTTTTATTTGCTGTGAGATTGGATGCTTGTTTTGCTCTAATTTATGATTGAGTTCTTTCACTGGAGCATCATTGCTGACATTTATTTCTGAAGGGACCACCTCATTTTAACTTGTCCCTCCTATTCATGTATCTGTACATTCTCCACCAGTTTGTGTAGATCTGTCATTTCTTTCAGCATCGCCTTGATCTTCACTGATGTTTCTGTAGCTGCTCCTCCTTAGCCTGATTGGTTCATGTGTCAGTTGTTGCGGATCTTTCTGTAAACTAGTAATTGTTTCACTAGATTTATGGTTAAGACCTTGTAGTTCATCTTGCTTTTGTTCCCTGTCTGTCAGCTCTTCATTCAACTTTGTGGGCTGAGCAGAGGTAAAAGGTAAAGGCCATAATCCCACAGATTGACAGGGCTGCTTTCTTATTAGAGAGAGCTAACTGGTGGTGGCTCAACCTGAGGGTCACCATGTCTCAGGCGAGGGGAGAGGTTGAGAAGGAGAGTCTTTCGTAGTGCAGGAATTCAACCATGCTGTTGTTACCAATCTGCACTGCAAACCAGCCATCCAGCAAACTGAGCTAAACCATGATGTATGCCCTAAAGATTTCATTATCTCAAAGATGGTATTCTCAGTTTGAATTTATCCTGAACTGGACGTTCAGCCTAGTCTTCTTGACCTTTCGTTTATGTCTCCTTTTTCTCAATTCATTGCCTGCAGGGCAGTTAAGAGTCAACCACATTGCTGTAGTCTGGAGTCACGTATAGGCCAGACCAGCTAGGGATGGTAATTTCATTAGTGAACCAGTCCAAGAATCGACAATGGATTCATGGTTAACATTAGGCTCTTAATTCCAAATTTTCATTGAATTCAAATTCCAACATCCGCCACAGGTCCCTTGTTCTGAAGAAGGGTCATTGGACCTGAAACATGAACTCTTGATTTCCCTCCACAGACGCTGTCAGATTTTCCAGCAATTTCTGTTTTTGTTTCTGATTTCCATCCAAGTGAAAATACCACTAGGTTGTCGCCTCCCCACAGACTTGCAATCTAAATGACATAAATTCTAGTCCTAAATATGGAGCCTGATCTGACTCTGAATTAGTTTTCTAATGTGATCCATAAATGTGGGGATCTATTAGCTCTTCAGGTATTAACACTGGTATGTTAAATGTTTAGATCTCCATTCTCAATTGTTAAGAAAATCTTAACAGATCAGTTTTCTGTTTTGAATATACTCAAATCCAAAAAGCATATCTCTGAACACAGTTTAAACATTTTGAATTCTGTTAGGAGTTCTGCTGCACCCCATATAAACTAGGGGATTTTGTGAATCATTTTGTTAATATGCATTTCACCTTCACTTGCTTACTATGATCCAGCACACAATTTGATCACTTGCCTTTCACAAAATGTGTTATACTGACCTCTTGATACGATTTGTCAGCAAGTTATGTTTTCAACACTCTCCAAAATCAACAAAGAAAGTCAGATGGGGTTGGCTCATGTATTTCAGTATACTATAATGACTGTGTGTTTCACCTCTAGATTAACTCAATTGCTGGCTGATCAAGAAAGACTTCAACATCACGCTTTCTACCACTGTTCACCATGCAATGTTAGTAACGGTTGAACTCATCAAGGATCATTCAATCCCTTGGGTTAATTTTATTTAACACAGCAAAACATATTATACTTATTGAACTGGACACAGCAAACCAATTGATTTGTGTGTGTAGGTTAGTGTTAATTAACAATTTTAGTGCGACAGCTTAAGGCATAGATACTAGTAGTAAAGTAATTAAAAATCAGGGATAAACACAGACTTTAAGGGGTTCGGAATGGTTGGATGACATTACAGAGGTAGAAGGGCAAAGCCATGAATAGATTTGAGAACAGGAATGATGATTTTAAAATCAAGACTTGGCTTAACTGGGAGCTAATATATGTTAGTGAGTGTAGGAGGTTGATTGACTGGGACTTGGTGCATGTGAAGGGCAGTAGAGAATTAGATGACCTTAATGTTTACAGAGGGTAGAATGTAGGAGGGTGCCTACGACTGCGTGGGAATATTCAAGTCTACAGCTAGCAAAAGGATGGATGAGGTTTTTAGCAGCAGCTGAGCTTAAATACAGTGGAGTCAGGTGTTATAATGGAGGTAGAAATAGATGATCTTAGTGAGAGTGCAGATATACGGTCAGAAACTCAAATTTGGTCAAATATGAACAGTATGGTTCAGTATCATGGAGCTATCAAGGTATTGGAGGTAGGGAGTGGAGCCTGAAGTGGGAACTGTAAACAACGTTTTCGCGATATTTTCTTGCTTTCCAATACAGGTGTCTGACAAGCAGTCTGGCAATTCAGCAACAGTGCAGAAGCTGAGAGAGGTGGAAAATGCAACAGCAAGTTAGTGCGATAATATAATGTACCTTCTGGTGCTATATAAATGATTCACCCTTTTGGAAAATGGCCTGAATCCAACATTCTAACTCAGGTGCAAGAGTGCCAAGGCTAACACCTTTTATTCCAAGGTCGACCAAAAAGTCTCACTTGAGAAGTTTAATGGTCTTGATTTTCCATATGTTAATTAACCAGCTTTGAATTTGTACCTTTTTAAAATTTTGTACGTGCACAATTAAACACACTCTTCAAACGGTGAGATAAACATTTTTGAACCTTTCTTGTAATAAATAAATTCATTTAATTGCATTACACAATTCAAAAGGAAAATCAAATCAAATTAAAAAGGGAAGGGAATTGTGATTGTTTTATATTCAATTAGTTCTGGTTGGTCTCTGGGAACAGGCAATTGACCACAGTACCAACAGATGGGATAGAATCTGCTCTCTCCCTTGCAGCTGTTAAGACTGAGTTTGGTCTACTACTATACGTAGTTCCCAGTAGACATCAGTTCATAACTTTGTCGTTAAATATGCCATAAATAACACAAACAGGGTAGTCTAGCTCTATGAGGTCAGAGGATAGTCAATAATACAGGAAATAGCAAAGTCACTGTGTCACAGCAGAGATTCCATCTTAACGTTGAATCAATTTAGGCCTAAGTAATCACAGGACAGCTGTACTGTATAACTAGCGCTGTAGATAACCCAGAAGTGTCTGATTCTGCCATGAGCTCAAAGTGCAAGAATGTTCTGTTAGCTCTCCCGTTGATAAGCAGAAACATTGATTTATACAGGCTGTCAAAGTATCATGGATTTATCCGGTTACAGACATAACTGGGCTGGATTCACTCCTGCTTTGATCACTTGTCTGTGGAGGTACTTGGGTTATACCTTGAACAAAATTGAGCATTTCTGGCCCATTGGTAATGCATCACTGCAAATACTCCTTGGCTCTAATAGGAATAGATATTGAGTTACCGTAACCTCACCTCATCTGGTATAAAAATATTGACAGACAGAGTTTTCTGCAGATCTGATTGTCCCTTTATCCCCATTCTTTATTTCCTCTACCAGCAGCAGAGACAGCTAAAAAAAAAAAGGAAGAGTTTTAAGACTGGTCTTGGGTGGTAGACAGGGAAGAGCTGGAGGTACTTTCATCATTGAAACCCGCTGAAACCAGCTAAGTATTTTACTTGCATTATTTGAAGTAAACTTTAGTGTTCTAAGTGTGCAGATTTCCTCAAGATCTTTGGAACTTTATTTAACTTTCTTTAAAGGGACCTTCAAACAGTGAAAACAAAATGTCATGATTTTTAAATTGCAGGTATTTCACAAATGGAGCTGAAAGGAATTGTTAATACATGTGTGTCTGTCTGTATGTTTTCTGACTATTAAAAACAGTGAACAGCCCAAAGGTGACAGCTGAACTCGTGTGACTGGACCAAACAGTAACCTTCTGGAAACTGCTTTGAAGTCAACTTCAGCCAGGCAAGCAACACCCAGGTACCTCTTGATGGGTCAGAAATGCTAATGATTCAGTTATAATCTCTTTCAGAGGCAAATATTGCCAAGGAAACACTTACACAATACCATCGCGAGTTACACGCATCATACAAGTTGTGTTATTGATTTTACATTGACCCATGGATTGGGACTTGGACATTTGCCTTTCTGCAATCCTAGGTAACTGTTTCTCCTCTCATAGTATTGAATCCAACAGCCCTTTTAAGCATATAATTTGCAGACAGTTAAAGGGATCAACACTGTTGTATACCACATCTACAAGCAAAGTCAGCAGTCTTAACTGTTGGCTCCAAAAGGGGAAAGTGTCTAACGTGTAAAAACCAGCCTCCAACCTGTATTTGTGCACTCTCCTAAGTAAAAGCTTCCTTTTGTCAAGACAGTAAAGCTGAAATCACATTTCAACAAGCCTCTTCAAATTACTTTTGCAGGGATTTTGTAAAAGTAAAAGCTGCCCATACCACCTCAACTACTGGCCTGTCAATCAATCTATCCTGACAAAGAAATCCCAGACTGCTAACTCCAACTTTGGGTTTCTGGACTCGGCATTAACACGAGTACATTGATATGTGGGGAGGCAGTGGTATAGTGATAATATCACTGGACTAGTAACCCAGAACCCCAGGCTAATATACTGAAGATACAGGTTCAAAGCCCACCATAGCAGATGATGAGATTTAAATTCAAAATCTGGATTGAAATTTTTTAAAAAACTAGTCCAATGATAACCAGGTAACCACTGTCAATTGTTGTTTAAAAAAAACCTATCTGATTCACTAATGTCCCTTTAATGGTTTGGCCTACATGTGACTTCAGACTCATAGTAGCTGACTCTCAATGGCCCTCTGAAATGACCTTAGCAAGCCACTTAATTAAGGGACAATTAGGATGGGCAATAAATGCTGGCCCAGCCAGTGACACCTACATCCCATAAAAGAATAATAATAAAAAAGCTGATAAAACTTAAAGACAAAAACAATTGTGTTATGAATTAAATAATCTCTTTAGGCTCTCAATTCTATTTCTCTGTGTAGGCTTGTACCTGCACTTGAATCGTGAATTGTCCTGTGTCTACAAATACGAAGTAAACTTTTGTTCTGGTTTAACAATACCAAAGTGTTGTTATGGTCCTTGAAACACCAGAGACAATAAAAAGAGGGAGTGAGGGAAATATAACACTACTATTTTAAGGAAAAAGGAGAAGGTAAAATGACTATCCACCTTCCAGCCAGGTAGTGAGGAAAGGGAAAGAGATTTCTTTTAAAACTCAATTTGTAACAATTGGTTTGGACATATTTTAAAATTGGAGTCTGTCCTGGGTCACTCAAGTTCTTCTGCCTAGTTGCAGCCCCATCACATGGATGTCAGCTATAAATGCAAGTAATCTCCAAGCTATGTCTGCTGGTACCAATACTTCCTTGTTTGTAAATGTAATTGGGTTGGTTGATCATGGCTCTCTTCCATCCCAAACAGTAACTGCTACAGGAAGAGTTCACACAGAAGATCTTCAAGATAATTTTGATCAGAGACCAAGCTCAATGCAATTACTAGTTAATATTTAGCTCTGCAGCATTTCTTCATGTCGAAATTCTGTTGCCTTGCTCCAAATCTTCCCATGCCTGTCCATTCAGTGACAGAAGCACTTTGCTGAAAATCGTCCCACCGTTACCAGCTCTATTCCCCTGCTCTATCCCTGCAATTTCATTTCTCACAAGCATCAATGCAAATTTCTGGCAAAATTATTGATCATCTCTGCTCCCATCATTCGCTGCATTACAAAATGTTCTTCCTCATATCCCAGCTGCATCTCTTGCTTAAAACTTTAATTCTGCACCCCCTAGTCCTTGTACAATCAGCTAATGGAAACTACTGTCTTTTTTTTTGTCCACCTTAACTAAATCCATCACTATCCTATAGTTGCTCTAAGGAGAACATGACTAGCCCCTCCAACCTTGTATTATACCCCAACCCCTGCAATTTCAAGAATCATCTGGCAAATCTCTTCTGCATCCTTCCTACAGGTCGCTGACTAACATGGGACTCAAGACGCCAGTTGTGGCAGAAGCACAGCTATTCTAAAGACTATATCATATTATTTTCTGTATTTGATCGCGTTGACCAAAGTATTGGCAAAGATCTGTAGCTCGGGTTGTAGATGAGATTGTTGACTTGCTCACCAAACTGGCTTGTTTTTGTTCAGACGTTTCATCACCATGCTAGTGTTGACTAAAATGGAAAATAAACAATTTTAAGAAACTCTGTGTGAGGTGTTTACACTGCTGCTTTGTTCAAGCAGTTTGGGGAGACGCTTTTCGATGGCACAGTATCAGGACATGTGTGCACAGTGAGATTCAGTAGGCAACAGGCAGCTGATTGGTTTGTGCAATTAAGAAAAGTCACGGATGCCAAAGCTTGATGCCAACTCTCTGATTGGTTCCTAAGGAGCTAAGCAGCTTGAGGCTATGAACAGTACAGGGAGAAGTGCCTGGACTACAGGAAGGCCAGAAGGTTTTCTCTTTCTCTCTCTCTCTCTCTGTAGTAAAATACCTCAAGCCCGAGGAAAGCCAGTTATCTTCCCCCCCACCAGTTGCTGTAAACTGCTTCCTTTAACCAGTGACTAAAAGACTTCGTACTTTGTATCCATCACATTATGCCTCCTGCAAAGTGAAAGAACCTGGAGAAAGCAGACTGAAGGAAAGAAAGTCCTGGCAAGCCAGTAAGGCATCTCAATGAACTCTGTGGACTTGTGCTAGTGAACTGTTTCTTAGTTTCTTCCCCTCCACCCATAAATCCAACTATTTTTGTTTGTGTGCAGGGTTTTAAAGGGGAATTAGCGTTTTAACTAGGAGAGTCATATGTTGATAGTTTATAAATGTTTACTCTAATCAGAGGTATACTTATTATGTGGTAAACAGAAGTTCTCACGAAGTACAGGAACCTGATCAGTGTTAACTGTTAACTTGCTTAGCAGTCAGGTAAATTGGGGATTTTGTGTGCTTTGATTAAATCAGACTTTTGTAGCCAGCCCAGCAGATGGAGAGTCAATGCACTTTGCCAAGTGGGTTGTAACATTTTCTACACATTCAGCATAACTTCTCAGTATTTGTACTGAAAACCACTATTTATTGCTTAATAAATACGTCTTAATACGTCTGCCACCTTCAAAGATCTCTGCCCACAAACCCAGAACTGTCCATGCATGTTCTCTAGAACCGAGTCACTAATTATAAGAACAAAGAACAAAGAAAACTTACAGCCCAGGAACAGGCCCTTCGGCCCTCCAAGCCTGCGCCGATCCAAATCCACTGTCTAAACCTATCGCCCAATTCCTAAGGATCTGTATCCCTCTGCTCCCCACCTACTCATGCATCTGTCCAGACGCACCTTAAATGAATCTACCGTGCCTGCCTCTACTACCTCTGCTGGCAACGCGTTCCAGGCACCTACCACCCTCTGTGTAAAGTACTTTCCACGTGTATCCCCCTTAAACTTTTCTCCTCTCACCTTGAACGCGTGACCCCTCGTTATTGAATCCCTCACCCTGGGAAAAAGCTTATCTCTATCAACCCTGTCTATACCCTTCATGATTTTGAAGACCTCAGTCAGGTCCCCCCTCAATCTCCTTTTTTCTAATCAAAACAATCCTAACCTACTCAACCTCTCTTCATAGCTAGCACCTTCCATACCAGGCAACATCCTCGTAAACCTTCTCTGTACCCTCTCCAAAGCTTCCACATCCTTTTGGTAATGTGGCGACCAGAACTGTACACAGTATTCTAAATGCAGCCGAACCAAAGTCTTGTACAATTTTAACATGACCTGCCAGCTCTTATACTCAATACCCCGTCCGATGAAGGCAAGCATACCATATGCCTTCTTGACCACTCTATCCACCTGTGCAGCCACCTTCAGGGTACAATGGACCTGAACTCCCAGATCTCTCTGCTCATCATCTTTTCCCAAGGCTCTTCCGTTTACAGTATAGTTCGCTCTAAAATTAGACCTCCCAAAATGCATCACCTCACACTTGCCCGGATTGAACTCCATCTGCCACTTCTCCGCCCAACTCTCCAGTCTATCTATATTCTCCTGTATTCTTTGACAATCTCCTATGCTTTCTGCTACTCCCCCAATCTTCGTGTCATCTGCAAACTTACTGATCAGACCACTTATGCCCTCTTCCAGATCATTTATGTATATCACAAACAAATGTCATTATTATGTCAAAATTATGTCATACCTCCTTCTATCACTTCTGCCAAAACCAGGAAACTTACAAGGTGATGGAAGACAACATTAAAATAGACAAGCAAGGGAAATGTTTCAAAGCAAATTATACATTTATGCTTAACAGATGGGCGCATTTAAGTCAAAGAAAGTGATTGCAAATAACTTGAGCAACTGCAGCACTAGCTAAGAAATAATATTTTCATAATTAAATAGCTTGCAACCAAGTTCAATCATCCGGCATCAAAGAAAATAGTTTTTGGTTGTGTTATTAAAAAAATGAGCAGCAGTAAATTGGCTGTCACTTCTATATCACTCATTGCTGTCTATGAAAATAAAAGTCAGAAGAGATGTGAAACAGCTAGCCAATTTGCTTTAACCCATTTTCCATTATCGCACAATGTCAAAACTAACCTCAATATGAGAGATGTAGTTGGAACCAAAAACCACGCGACCAGTATATGCAAGATATGCTAAACTGTTTAACTAGCATTACAATGGATTAGGCAATATTTCAGCGGTTGTTTGTGGTAACTACCATGATATCACGGATTATATTTTAACACCATTCCTTGTCCTACCCCCAAGGGAGGTGAGAAACAGTCAAGGGAACTGGGATAGTAAAACTATATTAAAAAAAATGAAAACCCTGTGCCGAATACACTTTTGAAAGGGTAGTCACTTATTACAATATACTCATGAGGCAGCTTTGAGCACCCATTTGGAGTTATCAGCTGTGGGCCATGTTCCCCAGACGTCAAGAAACCCAGCAGCTGGATTGCTGCCAACTCCACTCAGTACCCAGCTAATCAGCATCCTTTTTCACAATCAGCTGATGTTTCACATCTCCTTTTCCTCCCACTCCTCCACCTTTTCTCATAAATATCAGAGCACTGTCAATTTTGTTAAAAAAAAACTCATCCTGTGATGCAAAGCGTGATTTATCTATATTTTAATATCATCTATTTTAGAGTTTGGATTTGAGGTAGCACCATGTAGGCTTTGGCCTGTGTCTCTGAAGCAGTTTAATTATTAACTTCTAGGCATTTCTGTAGTGACTTTTTTTAATGCATAAGTGTTCCTGGTTTATAATTGGGTTTTTATTTCATTGGAAGCATTTTATGTGTGAACAAAATAAACAGTTGTATTTTACGCTTCAGTTTAGATCAGTTCTTTTTTTTCTTTTGGTTAGGGGAAACATCCATAGTTGGATAAATTTAGAATTAGATTTTATTGTCATGTGTACTCAAGTATAGGAATTCTTGAGTACGGTGAGAAGTGTACATACTGAAAAGTATAAAGTTTTAGTGTTTCAGTTTGGCAATTCTGCAGAAGCCACAGCTGTTTCTGAGGAAAGGAAATCATAGAATCCGTAGTGTGGATACAGGCCCTTTGGCCCAACAAGTTCACACTGCCCCTCGGCATCCCATCCAGACCCATCCCTCATAAGTCACCTAATCTATACATCGCTGAACACTGTGGGCAATTTAGCATGCCAATCCACCTAGCCTGCACATCTTTGGACTGTGGGAGGAAACCAACACTGACACGGGGAGGATGTGGAAACTCCACACAGACAGTCACCCAAGAGTGGAATCGAACACGCATCCCTGGCAAAATGGTTTAGAGCTGTTAAGAAACTGGTTACATCAGTATAAGCAGTTTAGCTTGAAAGCTCCAGACCAGAAGTGTTTAGTTACAAGGCTAAAGGAGTTATTTAAAACAGAGTCTCAGCTCTGTTGTATGAATGCCCCAGGAAGAAGCTATTTGACGGTCAAGATGGGGAATCAAAGCCAGTTACATTAAGCCCTATAGATCTGAAAGAAAAAGTTTCTGGTGCGAGTACTGTGAGTGAGTCACTCTGTGATTAATGGAAGCGTATTTTATGAGGCTTTTGAATCTGTAAACTTGTGTTATACGTAAATAGTTCGATTTATTCCATTTAATGTTAATTTTTTTGCTAATGAACTTGTATTTTATTCTTTAACCCGAATCTGCAGCATTCTGTGTTTGAGTTTCACTGGAAGGCCGCTTTGTTAAAACAAAAATAAAACGAATGGCACCAGATTTGAACTGAGATCTGACTTGTCCAGTAATAACATGGGCTGGGATCTTAATAATTGGGGCTCTTGGTGAGATTTGAATTCACTAGATTTAAGAGGGATGTGCGTTTTTCTTTTTAAAGTAATGGTTATGTGGTGGTTCTGGATAAAAAATAACTTTATTGTGATAGAAATTTATTGCACAGAATTTGAAGATGACATTCAATATTGCCAAGGGTTTTCTGGAAGTGGAAAATACAACAGTGGATTATTTGAAATCTCTGACAAAAGCTAAACTAACAATGTTAGGAGATAAATTGAAGAAAGAAGTAAAAGCTGGGTATTGTAAGGGTGATATGCTTCTAAATGATTATCTAACATTTACATGTTACCTTGTTACCTTGTAACAACATCCTACTGGCTGATGGAGAAAGTGAAGTTGCATGGGGTCCAGGGTGTATTGCTAGATGGATAGAGAACTGGCTGGGCAACAGGAAACAGAGAGTTGTAGTGGAAGGGAGTTTCTCAAAATGGAGAACTGTGACCAGTGGTGTTCCACAGGAATCCGAATGGGGACCACTGTTGTTTGTGATATACATAAATGATCTGGAGGAAGGTATAGATGGTCTGATTAGCAAGTTGCAGATGACACTAAGATCAGTGGAGTAGCAGATAGTGAAGGGGACTGTCAGAGAATGCAGCAGAATATAGATAGATTGGAAAACTGGGTGGAGAAATGGCAGATGGCGTTCAATCCAGGCAAATGCGAGGTGATGCATTTTGGAAGATCCAATTCAAGAGCGAACTATACGGTAAATGGAAAAGCCCTGGGGAAAACTGATGCACAGAGAGGTCTGGGTGGTCCATTGTACCCTGAAGGTGGCAACGCAGGTCGATAGAGTGGTCAAGGCGGCATACGGCATGCATTCATTCATCGGACGGGGTACTGAGTACAAGAGTAGGCAGGTCATGTTACAGTTGTATAAGACGTTGGTTCGACCACATTTGGAATACTGCGTACTGTTCTGGTCGCCACATTACCAAAAGGATGTGGATGCTTTGGAGAGGGTGAAAAGGAGGTTCACCAGGATGTTGCCTGGTATGGAGGGTGCTAGTTTTGAAGAGAGGTTGAGTAGATTAGGGTTATTTACATTAGAAAGACAGAGGTTGAGGGGGGACCTGATTGAGATCTACAAAATCATGAGAGGTATAGACAGGGTGGATAGCAAGAAGCTTTTTCCCCAGAATGGGGGACTCAATTACTAGGGGTCACGATTTCAAGGTGAGAGGGGAAAAGTTTAAGGGAGATATGCGTGGAAAGTTCTTTATGCAGAGGGTGGTGGGTGCCTGGAACGCGTTGCCAACGGAGGTGGTAGAGGCGGGCATGATAGCGTCATTTAAGATATATCTAGACAGATACATGAATGGGCAGGGAGCAGAGGGATACAGATCCTTGGAAAATAGGCAACAGGTTTAGACAGAGGACCTGGACCGGCGCAGGCTTGGAGGGCCAAAGGGCCCGTTCCTATGCAGTAATTTTCTTTGTTCTTTGTTCTTTATTTAGAATTGGAAGCAAAAAGAACTGGAATCTGGGTGTCACCCAAACTACTTTTTTCTATTCCATGGACCTCTGAGGTCAGTGTACGGCCACAACTTTCAGAACTGGAAGTCAATGCTATGGTTAACATCAGCACACCGATAGCAGTGAGCAGATCCTCAGTGTGACTGCATGGCCAGGCACCCTAGATGGTCTGATGGGGATCACAACTGGAATGAACCAAAATACACCGTCAGCAACCAGAAACTAGATTTAGAGGAGAAAGACAAACTGAATGAGATACAATTTTAAAACAAAACCATCAACTCCAAAGAGATCAGGAAAGTAGAGGATGCGAATTGCCTATGGACCAGATTAGAGCAAAGGTGAATGGATGAAGTACTGGTTCTAGAGAAGTAAGACACCAAAGTAATAAAACAGAAACAGCTGGAACCAAAAGGTGAGAGAAAGAAAATTACATGCTTCCACTGTCATAACACTGGACATACCACAGCCAATTACTGGCAGTTAAATTGGAGACTGATTGGCTGGAAGGTCTCAGGGATATTCTGATAGGGGGACATCAGAACGGGATCTAGGTATTAAAACTGTAGTTCTGTAAAATGGTAGTACAAAGGGAATATATTTCCTTAGAATGTACTAAGAAAGGACAATCATGAAAATTCTTTTCTGAAGATTGTCAAGGAGAATCAGAGTGATGGAGATTGAGTGTTTAATCAAACCTAGGAGGAATCAATGAAAAGTACTGAGACACACTGGAGCAAGTCAGTCACTGATGCTAGCTGATAGCACTATGTGTTTTCCGGAAGGATTAATGATGTGCAAAATATTATTTGATGGTATTCATGGAGGTTACAAACCAGTCTCATTATACAGAGGTGAGTTAAAGAGTAACTGTGGAGTGAGGAAGTTGTTCAGACAGTAGTGAAACCAATTCTACTGAATGAACTGATTTTACTTTGGGAAGCAATCAGGCAGATTTAAGAATATTGGCTATACTAAGGGTGGTGGAGCAACCAGCAGAGATAAACAGAACAGAAATGTTATGAGACAAACATCCTGGATTGTTTCCAGATTATGATGTGACAATATCTCAGGCCCATCAAATTAAGCAGGAAGAAAAGGTGTCAATGAAACAGGGAAATGATTTGGAAATTTAGTTATTAGATACAATTTTCAAAAACTTAAAGAATGAAGCCACGTTTTAATATATAAAGAGATTATATGTTATATATAATACACATACACACATTACACAAACATTATATTTTTAGCCCATTTTCTTTAATAGAATTGTCACAAACAGATTCAGAATTTAAAAAAAACATTCAACCAAATAACCTCCTCAAACATTGAATCAAAACAGAACCTGGTGTCAAATTTTGCCAGATATGCCATACATGTCAGGTAGTGGGAAAATCCCAACCCTCAAATAATTTTGTGCCTTTAATTTCAATGCCAGCCTTTGAAGTACCATTTAGCAGAATATTACTTGATTGTGTAGGTCCCCCTACCTAAGACCACATCAGCAAATTTATTCTACAATGAAAACAGAGACATTGAGTCTTATGTTGTCTCTACATCATTTTTAAATTTGGGGAAGAAAGCTTATATTGATGTACAACAATTCTTTAGTTTTCTTGGAAACATCAGCTGGGATCATAACCTTACAAATAAACAGGAATTTAGTTCTCTGACTGAACAATAGGATTTTCTAACAAAAAGTGCGTGCCTGAAATGTTAATTTAGCTTTTGATTTTACAGACTCTGACAAACCCACAATGTTTCTAATATCCTGAAATAAAAGAACGGAAAATATTTATGTGGAGGCATCTTAAACATCCACTGAGACCAATTTGGTTTTAATTAGAATCCCTGGCACGGTGGCTCAGTGGTTAGCACTGCTGCCTCACAGCACCAGGGACACTGGACTCGGTTGACTGTCTGTGTGGAGTTTGCACATTCTCCCAGTGTCTGTGTGGGTTTCCTCCGGGTGCTCCAGTCTCCTCCCACAGTCCATAGATGTGCAGCCTAGGTGGATTGGCCATGCTAAATTGCCTGTAGTGTTCAGGGATGTGTAGATTAAGTGGGTTATAGAAGGATGGGTATGGGTGGGTGCTCTGAGGGTCGGTGTGGACTTTTTGGTCTCTAGGGATTCCACACTCTATGGATTCCACGAATACAACTCACTTCAGGGGTGAAGAGTGAAACCTACATGAACGAAACGCTTTAAAAAAGCATGCTTTTTTTTATTGAGTAGCAAATTACAAAGACACTCATACAAATAAAAATGGGACAGCAATGTTAAACATTTAAAATGTTATGACAAAGTTGAAGATTTGAGTAACCATTTGCCAATCAGTTCTTAACCTGTTGGACAAAGAATCGCACATACCCATGGACTGATCACATACTGCCTCTGAAATTCTACTCTTGAAGAAGGTGATAAAGTCACATTATTTCTTACAGTTCACTGATAGCTATTTACAGCCAAGCGTAGCCTGAGAATTCTACTGCACAGGGGACTGACAGGGTAGGTATTGACCATTAACAGAAGAACTTTTTAGACCAATTGGGTGTCATAATGGGCAGCACGGGGCAGTCAACTGTTGAGAAATAATGCACGAGTCCTCTGGGGTGATTTTTTTTTTCCAACTGCAGCTGCTTTGATACTCATTTTGGGCTTTACATAAAACAAGGAACTGGCAGAGTCTTATATTGCTGTCAACCTTGTTTACCCAACACAAGATAAGAATAAGCAACACAGCAGAAGCATTAGCACAGAAGGAAGCAAATTAAAGTGAAACACTAAAAGACAATAAAAAAGACATTTGGTTGGGAGTGAAGTCCAGCTGTTTCTTCAACAGCAGCTGTAGAGAGTTATGCGATTTAGAGCTACAGAAATCCCTGTTGAGTTTATGATAGTACAGCTGAACACTTTGCAATTAGAGCATAAACAGCTATCCCTGAGAGTCTGGGAGGAGGAGAAATGACCTAATTCTTGGGCTGGGAAAAGAAAGAACAGCACAGCAATAAGCAAATCTATAAGACAAAGGAGGGGAGATAAACAGGAGCCGGAGTTGGAGCACGATTGTGTGGTCGATCGTGTTGGAGGTACCAGAAATGTCAAGAGGCCATGGAGAGACAGGGGTATAACAGAAATAGACCATTCAGCCCCTGCTCTCCATTCTAGGCCATAACTGATTTTCTACCACAAAACCATTTCCCCACATTATCCCAAATCCCTTATGTCATTAGTACATTTAATTCTACTGATCGATGTTGAAAATACTCAATGACTGAGCTTCCACATCATTCTGGGGTTCAGAATTCCAAACTACACTCCAATTAACTACACTCCGACATGAAGAAATTCTCTCTCATCACAGCACTAATGACTTATGCCTTTTATTCTGAAACTGTGTGCACTGCTATAGGCACCACTACTCTCCGCCAAGGGAGGCATCTCTCCCATATATACCTCCTCGTATCCAGGAATGTTTGTATGTTTGAACAAGATCACCTCTCATTCTTTGAGATACTAAACAACATCGGCCCTTTCTCCAATCTCTTAATTATGCAGCATGGTCAAAGACACAGAGGATAGCATTTGTAACATGTCAGCAGCCATTTTTTGCTGTGGGAGGAATTGGGGCTTAACTGAAGGGATTCAATCAAGGAGTTATGGCAAAGACACAAATGGCTTTAAGAACTGATGACATGATCAAGAACTGTAGCAAGTAGTAGTCAGAAATGGGACTTCTGAGAAGGGATTCATGGCAGGGCTTTAGATAAAATGGGAGGAGAAGGATCCTTGTCAATGTTTGTTGTGAAAGAGGCCAAATGTTGAGTGTTCTGCTGGTTGGTCAGAATAGATTCAAGGAAGCAGAAGTCCCATAAACAAGGCTGGAACAACCAACAACAGAAACCCATGAAAGACATGGGTTCAGGCAGAAGGGAGCAGAGTCGGGGGGTGAGATTTCACTTGGCATATATTGGGAACTCAAGGAGCAGGGAGATGGTTTGAATTTAATTGCAAAAATCTTATTAGCTCCTCCCACTTGCTGTGGAGGTGAGTTTAGGGATTTAAGGAGACATTTGTCCTGAGAAAGAGAAGCTTTGATTTATCTTGGAGAGGAAAGATAAGTCTGGAGAGTTGGTTAATTTTGGCACAATTAAGTGAGGGACATCAACATTGATGTGGTTCATTCAGGTCTGGCAAAGAATTGGTACACAGGTTGGGTGCTAGAGATGTTTGAGTCTCTGCCCCAGGAGGTTTGAGGAACACCAATGACAAGCACAGCAAACAGATTGACTGTGTTGAGATTAACGTTCCTGAGAAGCTGCAGTAAACTGCAACCCCTGTAACTCCAAAGCACTGTGCAGGCTACAAACAAGTTGGCTGCTTCAAGTTACCGTGCAGAAGACTTAAGGGCCCACATAAATGAGTTGGCAGAGTACTGCAAAACAAAATTTTGAGGGTACGTTAGTTGGGAAATAAAAGCTTTTCCAGTGACAAAATGCATGAAAGGGATGAAATGGGAGCATTCAATCACAATGATAGCTGCAGAAATGCTGTAAATTGTAAAGCAAATGTGAAGGGCCATGAACAGATTGAAAGCAAAGCAGTTAGTAATTCTCCCTAGTCAAATCCAAAAAGAAACTAAGTTGTAAGGAGTGTTAAAGAAGAAAAGGTAGTAGTTGGAGATGGCCTTTCAAATTTTGGGCCAATTACCTATTTTTTGCCTTTGCACATAAAATAATTTTAAAAATGGGAAAATTTGTTCAATATTAGCCCTAAATAATATCTACATTTGAAATAATTTATACACAGACTTGCTTGTGCAAAGTTGGTAACTTAGGAACGACACAGAGGGCTACTGACACCTCTGTATCCCAGTAAGAAGCAGAAGCTTCATAGGAGGACGTATTTTAAAATATAGACTATAAAAATATAGACTATATTGCAAAATGGTGCAACAAAAATACTTGTGTATTTGGGTCATAAAATTAGAATGTGGATCCAATAATCATAAGAATTGTGAGTTCAAGTGCCAGTGAAACTGAACCAAACCGGTCCTTCTTCCAAGAACCAAATAAGCAAGAACAGCACATTATCCAGTGACAATGTCTTCAGGAAAAGAACACTGCAGTTGGAAGGATGAATCTTTAAATTATCTGCACAGAGTACTTGTCTGCGCGAGTACCCTGTGCAAATATTGACACATTCTTGTGAACTCTAATCCTAACTTCTGAAATCTATTAATTTAGCCTATTAATTTGAGAAAATATTTTCAATCCAAAACAGCACATTGACAAATAAAGAAAACTGAGGAGAACAAAGAGAAGTGTGACATTATCAATCACTGTAATCTACTCATGCTCCCCGAGTCCAGTACTTATGATATTAAATTTAATCAAGTAATTTAAAATACTTTTGACCTAAAAATTGTCTCTCCAAAGTCTCTTTAAATCTTAAGATGTGAAGTCTAAACCTTAAATCGGATTTTGAAATTCTCACTGGCCTGAAGACCAATGGTCAATTGCTGTTTGGCTTTATTTCCAAAATACTAGGTTGAAGATCAAAAAGCAGGTGGATTATCCAGATCACAATACCAAAGGGTTCCACTTCTAAGTTAGCTGAGAAAAATTCCCACAGCTTCATCCACTAGGAACATTTTGAGACACTGTGGTACAGTGCTAATAAAAGGTAGACATTTTCTTTCAGTGGATTGAATCTGCAAGAGCTGGTGGTAATTTTTGGTCCAATGACATGAGGAGCCTGCTGATGAAGCAACTGGATATGGGTTGGGGTGGTGGGGGAGTTGAAAGGGAACAGGCTTCAACAGGCCAGCTGGATCAATGCAGCTACAGTTTCGTCCAACACAGCATGTAATTGTGGCTACACTTATAGCATAACTGCGCAGATACATGTAAGGATGTGGTGTACCACAAGTACATTCATGCCTTCAAGCGCACATACTGTGCAATCTGTCTTCAATAGATTTTACTTCCTCGGTGAGTTTTTATTGCCTGAATTGTAGGTAATCCACTGCAATAGAATTCAAAAGTAGTAATCGGCTGTGGTGAGTTAATAGTGAGATAACAGTGAGACCAAGAATGAGGAAACACAATGGAATTCAAACAGAAAAACCACCACAGGAGTTTTGAGTTGATTCTCTCCCCTACTCTCTAGAAAAGAAAATCTGACATTTACAGAAGTAATGCTTTTTGCACGTAGTTAAACAAACCAGCAAATGTCCACATTTAAGAAATAACTTGCACAATTTAATCTAGTGAAAATTTTGAAATCAGCAACTGTTAGCCAGCATCTGTTTAACAGTATGCAGTGTTCCAAGAATACTAACTTCCCTCCTATTCCTGTAAATAAATACACAATCATATTAGGTATCTGACTGGAATGTGCAGAAAACTCTCCTGACCTGAAATCTTCAGGATCATCCAGAAAGTTAAGACAGATAATGGCTCAGGAGAAAGTCAAGCACTCTCATAACATTCAACATTGTTTTTCCAATAAATGCCATGTCTGCCAGGATACTGACTCACTAAAAGCACATAGATAACACGGCTGGAAGTGCGTAGTGGCATAGATTTCTGCCTGCGCATTCTACTAATAGCATGTGTCATATTAAAAAGCTGCAGAATACATCGTGCAATGCATTCTGCATGCCCTACAACAATCTTTCACAGGATCCCCAATTATTGCGGGAATGTCAAATGATTGGAATAAATTTTATTTCCCCAGAAAGATGTGGAGCAATGCATTTTAGTCAAAAGAATTCGTTTGAGCATCAGGCTGTTTAGCCACGAGAAGACCCACAGCAGAAACTCATAATGGAGAACTGGCACCATCCTCAAATGGGGATGGCTGCTGATAAGTTTAAAGAATATTGAGAGGAAGCATACTCTGAACAGTAATATTATCTTAGGTGGAGGAATACCGAGAAGTGCAAATCCACAAATAGGAAGTGACCATATGAAAGGCAGGTAGGAGTCAAGGCTTCATACATAAGGAACTGAACGTAAAAGCAAGGAAAAGATATAGAATTTGCACAAGGCTTTAGTTGAGCCACTGTTGAAGGTAATGAACACAATTCTTATGGGAAGAATTTTACAGCCATAGAAACCACAATGGCTAAACAAGCTACAGACATGAATAGAAAAGGTAATATGAACGGGAAAGATTAAGAAAGTGGTTTTAAAATACAAAAGGTTTCAAAAGGTTGTTTCCAGTATTGGTAAACTTTGATAAGAGGCATAGACTAATGATTATTGTGAGGTGATTAAAAGTAGATGTGATTGTTTTTGTTTCAACAGAAAGGGCAGTTAGAACATGGAATGTTTAATCATAAAAGATTACTGAGGCACTGGTTACAATGTAATTCACAAGGGAATTGAGTACCTATTTGAAAAGGAAGAATACAAGAGAGTGCAGAAAGGGCAAAAAAAATTCAGTAAATAGCATTAGTTGCTGCCTCTGCAGTGCCACCTTTATGACATTTTAGTCCAAGAACCTCAAGAACCTTTTCCTTTATGCAATAACGGTTTGGCTAAAGCTACATATTGATTCTGATTGTTTCTGTCTTTCGTTTTTCATTTACAGCATTACTCCTGCTACATTCTTTCACTGGAATTACGAATCCACAAAGGAGATAAACTGTTTGCTCAGGGAAATACACCATCATAAAGATGTGCTGTAACAAATGTGAATTTTGAATTTCATCTGCTGGCTTCACACATTGAACTTCTGAAAAAGGCAATTCCATCTGAAAGAAAGAGCATTTCATAAACAAGGGGCCACTGACTCGCATAAAAGCAGCTGTCAATTAGCATCACAATATAGCCACATTCCATTTCATGGAGACACAGAGGCTATGAAAACCTCAACAGAAACAACAAACCCCTGAGAAATGTGAAAGATTCTACTTTGTGTGCTATGAAGAAGTGATTGAGACAAATTCCTGAAATTCAACTGTTGGAAACAGGGCATTTAAATAAAGTCATCAACTTGGCCATAAATCACAATGGTTAAATAAGCTGAAGACATGAATTAACCTTAATATTTGATTTGATTAATTTGAATGTACAAACAACATGGAGAAAGGTCATGTAATACAATCTTTTGTCAAGGTGCTTAGTTTGGGATTTGGGCAGAGATCACACTAGCTGCCAGCGTGAACAGCTGTTCTCTCTCTCCTTAAAACTTTCTAAGTCTTGAGCCCTATCTGCTGAGTTTGAATGTCTTTGTGTTACTGCAAGCAGACAGAGAACATCTAAAAGAACACTTCAGTTTCCACAGAAGTGTTTCCAGAAGACAACATCGCTACAACCTTAAAACTGCGAAATGAAAACCAAAGCCTTTAGATCGTCACAGACAGTTACAACCAGTAGACTTCTACTTGTCTTGTTTTATTACTGAAATTTAATTAGCTAAAGTTAACCTCTTCTACTCCGTAATTTGTATTTTCATGTTTGGTTCAAGCGTGTCAGCTTGCAAGCGAGTTGCAGAAGTCAGAATGTACTTAAGACCTTTTTAATACTTTTACGTGAGTTTTAGCACAACAAAACTAAACCCGTTCTGAGGAAGGGCCACCGGACCCAAAACATTAACTCTGTTTTTTCCATCACAGATGCTACCAGACCTGCTGAGCTTTTCCAGCAACTTTGTTTTTGTTTCTGATTTACAGCATCCGCAATTCTTTTGGTTTTTAAAACTAACCCCTTGTTTGTTTAACTCAAGAAATTCTGTCCGGCTCGTTCTTTACCATTGGCACATAAATACATGAGTTTACAATGATTTGGAAAACATATGCTTTTTAAATTCAAAAGCAATCAATAGAAGAAGAAATGTACCATACCATCACTCTGCATGTTGAGATAACAACTTAGAGGGGAGTAGTGAAAGTTTATAGAACACTAAGCCAAGTCTTCAAACTGGGGACACAGAATACTCAGAATCGGTGTCATTAAAGCACAAAATTAGAAAGTAAGTAAACAATGAGCAGAATATGACAAAAAGATTAATTTCCTCACATGAAAAGCTGTTAATTTGCAGAATGTAGTTTATTCATGACAAGATAATGTTGTTTTCGGCAATAAATAAATTTGACTTGTTCAATTTATCTAACTTAAGGAATGTAAATCACATAGCCAAGGAAAGACTTAGATGCTACTTTGCATTTTAGCATGCAAGTGCAATCCACATCCAAATGCACTAAGATGTGGACAACATTCAGACTTGATAAGTGGCATGTTACATTTTCATCACAGAAGTCCCAATCAATGACCATCTCCAACAAAAGAGAATCTAAACATACCCCTTCACATTCAATGACATTACCATCACCAAGTCCTCCACTATCAACATTCTGTGGGTTACCATTCAATGCAAACTGAATTGGACAGCCATATAAATACTGTACCTACAACAGCAAGCTGGGAATTCTGTGGAAATAAAAACTCACCTCCTAACTCCACTTACCTTAATGAGTGAAACTCCAACAAAACTGAACACTATTCAGAACAAAGGGCTCTGCTTAACTGGCTCCCCATCTGCCACTTTTAACATTCATCCCCTCCACACGATTGCAGTGTGGCAACAGTGCACAGTCAGATAAATACTATAGTATATCCTTTGCTAGCAGTTTCCAAACCCGTGAGCTTTACTATTTACAAAGATATGGACAGAAGATGCAAGGGGACACCACCACCTGCAAATTTCACCATCCTGACTTGGGACTATATTGTTGCTCCTTGAGTATTGCTAGGTCAAAATCCTGGAGCTCCGTTTTTAACAGCATTGAGAGCAGACCCTACCCCTCATGGAGCGCCATGGTTCAAGAAGGTGGCTCACCAGCACCTTCTCGAGAACGATTAAGGGCAGATAATAAATGCTAGTCGAGGCAGTGATGCCCAATCTCCATGAAGCAATAAGCAAGATAATTTGAAATCACCCTCTTTGAATAAAGACTACAGTAGATTAAAAGATCTATCAGAAACATTCCAAAAAATGAACACATGGCTGTTTTAAATTAAACAAGTTTGAAAATAGCCAAAGTCATAATGGAATACCAACTTTAATGATAGAACAATAATTATCTCTAGCTAATCTTCTTTATTATCCAGACCAACAATCCTCACTCAAAAAAAATCAAACAGTCTCAAGCTAATCAGTGATTTATTTCATTCACTGCTATTTGTGGAATATTGTTCGCACATTATAGTTACTGTGTTTTCCTACGTATCAGTACTTCAACTCAATGTCGAAAATAAATTGCGTAAAGCACTTTGAGACACATTTGAGATAAAACACAATAAAGCAAGTATCATACTTACCTCTATATATGTGCTTAACCTGCTTAAGTTGCAAGTCCCACTAGCCTTTATTTCCTGATTGAATTTCATGTTTCAAGAAGGCTGTTTTTATTTGAAACCACCATCATTTATTAGCGGCTCTCATGTAGTCTACAGCATGCTGCATAGAAATCTAGTTTATCTCCTTAGACCCTACTCTGTCCAGGACCAACAGATCACATTACAAACACTATAAGATAAAGATTTTAGTGTCAGCTTTCTAGTTTAGAATCCCACCATTCTTAGAATTTATTCATTGAATAAACTGTTGTTTGACTGAAATCCCACGAGCTGTGAATGACGCATCCACTGAACTGGGTTGGTAATAGTAAGTGAATATCCTCGAAATTGTGCAAACATGGAAACATGCAATCCTCATACAACACCTGATATGTTTGATGTAGAGTACGACACAAGGAAGCCTCGACCAGAGACGTGAATTCCACTCATGAACTGAACAGTGGCTTCATTGCTCTCTGACTCTATAACGTTGTCCCCCTGAATTCCAAGTCCACAATATTTTCCTGGAAAATCAGCAAAACATTAGTAAGCTTTTAAAACATATTATTTGGATTATACGTCACAGAATATACACGAAAGAACAGTTTTGTCAGTTATTGTTACAGTGATTAGAAACGTAATGTGGACGCTCTTTTGTGTTAGCTTGTGCAGATAAAATCTAGAGTTCAGGCTAGAAATTTCAAGAGGGTTCATTCAAAAACACAAGAACTAATTATAAAGATTATCAACTATCCCTTCTTAACATTTTCCCTCCAGCCTCAGAGGAATTTACTTCTTCCGTAACCATTTTAAAAGTGTAATCCCTGGCAAGAAGTTGGCTGACTGTTTAATCTCAGAAGAGAGCCCAATACAAAGAGTGTTTGAAAGCTACACACAAGCACTTTTCAAGCACAGATCACTGGGCAGCAACCAAGATCAGAAATTCAGATCAACATTCAACTTCCCATGGTTTAATACAATTGAAATACTTCAAGTGCTGCCCCCGCTGAGACACATTGCTTGAAAATGTACAAGAATTGTACCTGGACAAAGTGCTCTGAATGCTTTGGTGCTGCATCAAGCTGTGCTTTCACCAAATAAGGCATCAATTGAGTACTGATGACCAACATTGCACCACACAGTTAAACGACTGATTCCAGAGTTTATTTGACACGTCACTGTGAATCGTATTACTCATGCTTTCTTCATTTAAAAGATGAAATCTGAACTGAACAGGTCCCATCGAATATCCTTAGCTGAAATGCTATGGAACTTTTCAAACACTCAACTCATTTGTCATGCTAAGATCATCCATCAACTTAAACCAATGCTGCAAAATGAAGCAATGACAGCTCTGCTTAGGTCAGATCATGCTTTGTCTGCCATTTTTAATTCAAATCTCCTCAATCACATTACTTTTCAAGTAAAAATGCCTCAAATTTTGTTTGTTGGAAACACTAAATTCAAATTACCATATGACTTAATGCTTTCATACAAAATATTATTTAGGATTCAAATCCTTGTTTAAACAGCAAAACCTAGTCTTTTACTACCAAAGAAGAATGTAGTCAGTGCACTGCTCAGTTCCCAGGAGAACATATAGCCAGATGTCAATGTAAAAAAAGAGGCAGCAAAATATTCTTAGCAAATACTGCTAAACATCAGCCTAGATTTAAAATTCGGTTTCACCACGCTTCCAAAATGGAAAGCAAACTCTGCTGTCTCCTCATGTAGTTAAGAAGACATTGTAAGTGTTCAATGCATCTTCAAAGCATATGCTGTTGAGGTGCCTGCAAGTTAGAGATCGCTCGCCATCACCTTCCATACTGCAATCCTGTTATCAAACCCATTCCCATATTTCGAAACAAAAAAACCTTATTAAATGAGGTGGAGAGATAGTAGGAACTGCAGATGCTGGAGAATCTGAGATAACAAGGTGTAGAGCTGGATGAACACAGCAGGCCAAGCAGCATCAGAGGAGCAGGAAGGCTGATGTTTCGGTCCTAGACCCTTCTTCAGAAATGGGGGAGGGGAAGGGGGTTCTGAAATAAATAGGGAGAGAGGGCGAGGTGGATAGAAGATGGATAGAGGAGAGGATAGGTGGAGAGGAGACAGACAGGTCAAAGAGGCGGGGATGGAGCCAGTAAAGGTGAGTGTATGTGGGGAGTTAGGGAGGGGATAGGTCAGTCCAGGAAGGACGGACAGGTCAAGGAGGCGGGATGAGGCCAGTAGGTAGGAGATGGGGGTGGGGCTTGAGGTGCGAGGAGGGGATAGGTGGGTGGACGGACCAGTTAGGGAGGCGGGGCGAGCTGGGCTGGTTTTGGGATGCGGTGGGGGAGAGGAGATTTTGAAGCTTGTGAAGTCGACATTGATACCATTGGGCTGCAGGGCTCCCAAGCGGAATATGAGGTGCTGTTCCTGCAACCTTCAGGTGGCATCGTTGTGGCACTGCAGGAGGCCCAAGATGGACATGTCTTCTGAGGAATGGGAGGGGGAGGGGGAGGGGGAGTTGAAAAGGTTCGCGACTGGGAGGTGAAGTTGTTTAGTGCAAACCGAGCGTAGGTGTTCCGCAAAGCGGTCCCCAAGCCTCCGTTTGGTTTCCCCGATTGTAGAGGAGGCCACAACGGGAACAGCGGATACAGTATACCACATTAGCAGATGTGCAGTGAACATCCGCTTGATGTGGAAAGTCTTCTTGGGGCCTGGGATGGGGTTGAGGGGGGAGTTGTAGGGGCAGGTGTAGCACTTCCTGCGGTTGCAGGAAAAAGTGCCGGGTGTGGTGGGGCTGGAGGGGAGTGTGGAGTGGACGAGGGAGTCATGGAGAGTGTGGTCCCTCCGTAAAGCAGATAAGGGTGGGGAGGGAAAATTGTCTTTGGTGGTGGGGTCGGATTGCAGATGGCGGAAGTGTCGGAGGATGATGCGTTGGATCCGGAGGTTGGTGGGGTGGTATGTGAGGAAGAGGGGAAATTCCGTTTTGGTTATTTTTGCAGGGACTGGGTGTGAGGGATGAGTTACTAAAAATGCAGGAGACGTGGTCGAGGGCGTTCTCGACCAATGATTGGGGGAGGTTGCGGTCCTTGAAAAACGAGGACATCTGAGATGTTCGGGAGTGGGATGCATCATCCTGGGAGCAGTTGCGGCAGAGGCAAAGGAATTGGGAATAGGGGATGGCATTTTTGCAGGAAAGTGGGTGGGAGGAGGTGTATTCTAGGTAGCTGTGGGAGTCGGTGGGCTTGAAATGGATATCGGTTTCCAGAGATGGAAACAGAGAGGTCCAGAAAGGACAGAGAGGTATCAGAGATGGTCCAGGAGAACTTAAGGTTGGGGTGGAAGGTGTTGGTGAAGTGGATGAACTGTTCGAGCTCCTTGTGGGAGCACAAGGCGGCACTGATACAGTCATCGATGTAACGGAGGAAGAGGTGGGGTTTAGGGCTAAAAGTAGCTGCGGAAGAGGGACTGTTCCATGTAACGTACAAAGAGGCAGCCATAGCTTGGGCCCATGCGGGTACCCATGGCCACCCCCTTTGTCTGTAGGAAGTGGGAGGAATTGAAAGAGAAGTTGTTGAGGGGGAGGACGAGTTTGGCTAAGCGGATGAGGGGTGTCAGTGGAGGGGGACTGGTCGGGCCTGCGGGACAGGAAGAAGGACAGGACTCCCTTGTCCGCACCACACACAGCACCTTTCCCTGCGACCGCAGGAAGTGCTACACCTGCCCCTACACCATCCCCCTCAACCCCATCCCAGGCCACAAGAAGACTTTCCACATCAAGCGGATGTTCACCTGCACATCTGCTATTGTGGTATACTGCATCCGCTGTTCCCGTTGTGGCCTCTTCTACATCGGGGAAACCAAACGGAGGCTTGGGGATCGCTTTTCAGAACACCTGCGCTCGGTTCGCACTAAACACATGCATCTCCCAGTCGCGAACCTTTTCAACTCCCCCTCCCATTCCTCAGATGACATGTCCATTCTGGGCCTCCTGCAGTGCCTCAACGATGCCACCTGAAGGTTGCAGGAACAGCACCTCATATTTCGCTTGGGAACCCTGCAACCCAATGGTATCCATATCGACTTCACAAGCTTCAAAATCTCCCCTCCCCCAACTGCATCCCAAAACCAGCCCAGCTTGTCCCCGCCTCTCTAACCTGTCCTTCCTCCCACCTATCCCTCCTCGCACCTCAAGCCCTACGCCCATCTCCCACCTACTAGCCTCATCCTGCCCCCTTGACCTGTCTGTCCTCCCTGGACTGAACTATCCCCTCCCTAACTCCCCACCTACACTCACCTTTACTGGCTCCATCCCCGCCTTTTTGTCCTGTCTGTCTCCTCCCCACCTATCTTCTCCTTTATCCATCTTCTATCCACCTCGCCCTCTCTCCCTATTTATTTCAGAACCCCCTTCCCCTCCCCCATTTCTGAGGAAGGGTCTCGGCCCGAAACGTCAGCTTTCCTGCTCCTCTGACGCTGCTCGGCCAGCTGTGTTCATCCAGCTCTACACCTTGTTATCTTAAATGAGGTGGAGCTGTGTTTTTAACAGTGTGATAAGTTATGACATTGCTCAAAACCTGTCTGGAACACCATTCTTATGCATGTCTCATGTCAACATTTTCCATTTGATGAAAGGTCCAGTTCTTCTTTTTAAAAAGGGTTTTAATATAAACTTTATGATATTTCATCTCAAATGTATATGCACCGACTGTTTACATTGCTCTCTGTAAAATGTGACAAAAATTGGTGGATAATGAAGTCATATTATTTCTTGGCTTGTTATCTAGGCAAATTCAATGTGATTGGCTGGTTAACCCTGTTTGATTACATTGTTGTTGCTGAAACCCTGCAGATTCAAATTTAAAATCCTGGAACTCCCTTCCTCACAGCACTGCGGGAGCACCTACATCCCTCAAACTGCAGCAGTACAAGGACACAACTCACTAGCACCTTCTCAATGACAATCAGGAATGGGCAACAAATGCTGACCTCGCCAACAACGTCCACATCACACGCATGCATAAAGTAAAACCCCTTCATCCAAAAAGGCACAAAAACAAATGCAAAAAAATTACAACTACTTCCGAAGCATTAGAACAAATTACTCGTTTGATCCACTTTTCCAGCTCAGATTTCTGATAGCACCCCAACATGCTATTCAATTTTTAAGTGATCTTGGTTGCCTCTACCCTAACCGTGAAGATACCTGATAACTTGCAATAGCTGAACTTGAAGCTCTGCTTTGTCATTCAGAAGTTTGGTGAGGCAAGCTTTCTGCAGACAATGCAGATGTGATAAATTTCATTCAGAATTGACAGAAATGCGACATGGAATTTCAACATTTTGAAAGGAACTCTGGGAGATACACGACGTAACAGCATCAGGCAACCATTTTATAAAGGAAAGTACGTATGGGGAAATATCAGAATGCAGTCTTCTGTGCTAATTTCCCCCTCTCACCTCCACCACAACCACTTAAAAGTAACCGGCCGATACTGAACCCTGTTTAATAATTAGTTTGTTATGTTGTACAGTTTGTGCCAGAGAGAAGTCAATGGAGAGCTTACTACGTATTGTAATTCAAATGTATATTCAAAGCATACTGTACTTGGGAAAATATTACAAGGTAACTTCCATAATCTCTCTGATAATAGCCGACAATTGTTAGTGATCTTGCAATGCTTGCCTGGCATTCCACTCAGATCAGTTTCATTTGACTCTACATTCCCTCTATCACCACTTTAACTCAAATCACTCAAAAAATTCCCATTTTAGCTTTCTATCTATTTCTCCACCATATTCATTGCTTTAGTCTTCCCTAACATGCGCAGGGACAGGAAGGAGGAAAAAACACTACCACAGTATTTAGGTCAAAATAGAATCACAGAATCCCTACTGTGTGCAAGCACGCCATTTGGTCCATCAAATCCACACTGACCCTCCAAACAGCACCCACCCAGACGCAAACTCCTACCCTATCCCTGTAACCCTGCATTTTCTACGCCTGTGGGAGGAAACCCACGCAGGCATGGGGAGAACGTGCAAACACCACATAGACTGTTGCCCAAGGCTGGAACAAGGTTCCCGGTGCTGTGAGGCAGCAGTGTTAACCAGTGAGCCAACAAGCCACCCCAAAAGGTCTTCAACCCTTAAGAAAAGTCCATCAGTGCCTTCTTCCTAACTAGAAATCAGGAGCAGTATAGATTAAAGAACGAACATGACATTTTTGCACAAATCGGGTTTTAACATCTACAGAAGAATAACTATGAAACTTTTCCATAGACATGTTTAGTGCATTCGAACTTCTTTATCAGCTAACATGATGACAATTCAATTTTAAATAAACTTTTAGCTCCTCTGTTAAAGTAACATGTAGGAAATTAATGCGATTTCACTTTATGAGGATTATGATTTTACAGAAGCTTCTATTCTTCCAAAACTTTTGTTGTTTTGACGAGTTGGTGCCAATTGGAGAGAAATGTCCAGACTCTCTCAAGTAAATAAGCAATATATACTCAATATATTCCAGATATTGAATATCATTCATAGAATACCCAATAATTATTGTACAATGATTGTTTACTTACCAAATTCACTTCGGCCTGGACCAATTCCATTATACAGTCTTAGGTAACTCAGGTGACAAGAAGTAGAGTCTTCAATGTCAAAGTCTCCAAATTTAAAAATAATCCTCTGGCTGGGCTGGACCCGTATCTCCCACTCACAAACAGTGTTATTGGGGTATGTTTGAGGATAATTTATTGATGCAAAAGTTCCACTCTCTGGGCCAAGAACGGTGTGCCCACAACCATCACCTGAAAAGAACGATAATAAAAACTAAAGTTGCAAGAAGCAAATTATAACTTAGCAAAAATTTCTATACAATGCTGCACTGGCTTTGAAGCAGTGTTTTTTTTGAAGCAGCAATTGGCGTATATCAGAAACAGTGCCATGAATACACCCCAGCATCACTGAGAACTCTTATATTAGTTTTGTACAATAAACAAAATCCAGTGACTGTTCTGTAGCCTTGAAATGCGCAGAACAATATTTATCAGTATTTGCAAAAGTACCATTCAAGTGTGTAGGCTCATGTCTCACTTGAGAACATTTGATACTACAGCGCAGTCCTGAGGGAGAGCTACACTGTTGGAGTTATTGAATTTTGAAGGCGTGTTAGAGTCATAGACTGATACAGCACGGAAACAGGCCCTTGGGCCCAATCTGTCGATGCCGAACAGGTTTCCTGATCTGAACTAGTCCCATTCGCTTCTTAAACCTTTCCTGTCCATGTACCTGTCCAAATGACTTTTAAATGTTGTAACTGTACTCACCTTCTACTATTTCCTCTAGTAGTTCATTCCATTTACGCACCACTCTGTGTGAAAACATTGCCCCCTCATGTCCCTTTTAAATCCCACCCTCTCACCTTAAACTTATGCCCTCTACCCTGGGGAAAAGACCTTGGCTACTCACCTTATCAATACCCCTCATGATTTTATAAACCTCTATAAAGGTCATCCCTCAGCCACTTACATTCCAGCAAAAAAAAGTCCCAGCCTATCTAGCCTCTCCCTGCAAGTCAAACCCTCATCCTTGTAAATCTTTGCTGCACCTTTTCCCGCTCAATAACATCCTTCCTGTTGCAGAGCAACCAGAATTGTGTGCAATAATCCAAATGTGACCTTACCAATGTCTCTTATATGACGCTCCAACTATTGTAATCAATTTTGTAATCGATGAAGGCATATGCCTTTGTCACCACCTTGTCCACTGTGAAGTCACTTTCAAGGAACTATGTACCTGCACTCCTAGGTTTCTCTGTTAGACAACATTCCCCAGGGGCCTACCATTAACTGTGTAAGCCCTGCCCTGGTTTGTCTCACCAAAATGCAATACCGTGCATTTATCTAAATTAAACTCCATCCACCATTCCTCAGCCCGTTGGCCCAAATGATCATGATCCTGTTGTGCTCTTAGATAACCTTCTTCACTGTCCACTATACCACCAATTTTGGTGTCACCCACAAACTTACTAACCATGCCTCCTATATTCTCATTCAAATGGTTTATACACATGATAAATAACAGTGGACCCAGCACCGATCCTTGCAGCACACTGCTGGTCACAGACCTCCAGTCTGATCAACAACTCTCCATCACTACCCTCTGTCTTCTACAAACTGAGGCTGCCTCTGGTCTCTCAGGTGACCTGTTCTAAATGAAGGCCATGTTGGTCTTAACATTAACTTGGTTCCCCTCTCCATAGATGTTGTCAGACTGCAGAAGTTCTTCCAAAACATTGTGTTTTCTTTCAGACTTCAAACATCTGTAGTATTTTGTGTTACTTTAGATGTGTGCTTGGGGAGGGAAAGAAATGGTCATGAGTTTGAGTGTCAAAGAAACTTTGCTAGATGTTACTTTTCAAACTTGAATTGTGACTGGACTGTGTCTAAGCAATATGATTGAAAGTTACTCGGATGAAGCATGGGCAGCAAGGGCAAATTGAAATTATGAATCAAGAATATCGCAGATTAAATTCATCGTAGAACTTGTACTAGTATCAGGTCAAAATAATTTTCCTACAGTACATTAGCTAATACATTCAGTTCTGATATAACATGTGTTTCTTCAACTCGAATTGGCTTTAACGTGACTGAAGAATTTAGACTGCTATTTGTAGAACGCAAACTTTCCTTACCTGTAATGGCTATAATGCAGTTCCAGCCCTATTAGTTTGAATGGCGTGGCTATTGTGTGATTTTCTTATGACGCGAGATCGCACAAGAACGGCCTGTAAACTAAATAAGCCAAATGACAATACTGACTTTATTTCATACATGAGTACATTTTATAGTGGCCACTAGCTAGCTGGTTTGGATGAACATAAACGATAAATAGCTGATATAATCCATCACTAAGGAAAAAACACATCAGTGCATGGGTTTCACAATGCGCCAGTGTGCTAGGATACCATTTTGGGCCCAACCTCTCAGTGAAGTTATAACTTACTCAGAGATAGTAAGAACTGCCAATGCTGGAGTCAGGAATAACACAGTGTGGAGCTGGAGGACAGCGGGCAAGGCAGCATCAGAGGGGCAGGAAAGTTGACGTTTCAGGTCGGGACCCTTCTTCAGGGAGGAAGAGCCAACTGACCACTGCACCATGGCACGGGAGGCCATTCATGAGGGGGGGGGGCAGCAAAAAAACAAGTGGCAGTTATAGGGCATTCTCTGTCTCGGAGAAATAAACAGCATCCTTTGTAAGCAGGATCGAGAGTCCCACATGGTATGTTGCCTGGCCATTGCCAGGGTGAGGGACATCTCTGACCGGCTTGAAAGGATATTGGAGAGGGAGGGGGAGGATCCAGTTGTTGTGGTCTACTTCAGGACAAACAACATAGGCAAGACTAGGAAGGAGGACCTGTTTAGGGATTATCAAGAACTAGGAACTCAATTAAAGAACTGCCAGTAGTGGAGAGCAGAGAAGGAAAAAGAAGAAAAAAAACTATTGTTGAAAGAAGCCTTACGTAAAGGAAATAATAAAAGAAGGCTCCTACAACGCATCAGCAAAAAAGCATATAGCATCCCACAGCACAGTCTTTAAGGGTGATAATCTCTGGGTTACTGCCCAAGCATGTGCTAATTGGCATAGGGACACAAAAATAAGGGAAGTAAACACATAGCGAAAGGAGTGGTGCGGTGAAGAGGAGTTCCATTTCATCGGGCACTGACATCAGTACTGGAACAGGAGGGATCTGTACCATTGGGATGGTCTCCACCTGAATTGAGCTGGGACCCATGTTCTAGTGAAAAGGGTAAACAGGCTGGTCAACAGGACTTTAAACTAGAAAGTGGGGGGAAGGGAAGGGTAAAACTCCAAGAAGTATAATTGCCAATGGAAAACTAAGCAGCAGGTTAACATCAGTGGGGGTGGATTAAACTACATGGAAAGGAATGAAAACTGAAAAGAAAGGTGAGCTCAGTAGAGGTTATTAAAGTATCCAGAACACAAAATAAGACTGTGTTTGGAAAGGGTTAGTAATCAAACTTCAAGCACCCTGGATAAACAAATAACAATAAGAAGAGGGACAGTCAATACAGGACTTAAGGTGCTGTATCTGAATTTGTGGAATGTCTACGAGATGGCTTTTTGGAGCAGCTTGTGGTGGAGCCCACTACGGAACAGGCAAGAGTGGATTTAGTGTTGTGCAATGAGGCAGATTTGATAAGGAAGTTTAAGGTGAAGGAACCCTTAGGAGGCAGTGACCATAATATGATAGAATTTACTCCGCAATTTGAGACAGAGAAGCTGGAATGAGATGTAACGGTATTACAGTTGAATAAAGGCAACAACACAGGCATGAGGGAGGAGCTGACCAGAACTGACTGGAAGAGGAGCCTAGCAGGAAAGACAGTGGAACAGCAATGGCAGGAGTTTCTGGGAGTAATTCAGGAGACACAGCAAAAATTCATCCCTAGGAAAAAGAAGCACGGTAAAGGGAGGACGAGGCAACCATGGCTCACAACGGAAGTCAGGGACTGCATAAAAGCAAAAGAGAAAGCATATAATGTGGCAAAGGGCAGTGGGAAGTCAAGAGATTGAAAAGCCTATACAGACCAACAGAGGACAACTAAAAAAAGAATAGGGAGGGAGAAGATTAAATATGAGGGTAAGCTAGTCTGTAATATAAAAGAAGATTGCAAGAGTTTCTTCAGATACATTAAGGGTAAAAGAGAGGCAAAAGTGGACATTGGGCTGCTGGAAAATGATGCTGGAGAAGTAGTAATGGGGAACAAAGAAATGGCTGAGGAACTGAATAAGTACTTTGTGTCAGTCTTCATACTGGAAGACACAAGTAACATTTCAAATATTCAAGAGTTGGGACAGAGGTGAGTATGGTGGCCACACCAAGGTGCCAGAAAAACTGCAAGGTCTGAAGGTGGATAAATAATCTGGACCAGATGGACTATACCTCAGAGTTCTGAAGGAGTTGGCTGAAGGGACAGTGGAGGCATTAGTGGTAATCTTTCAGGAATTACTGAAGTCAGGGAGGGTCCCAGAAGACTGGAAAATGGCTAATGTAACCCCTCTGCTTAAAAAGGGAGTAAGGTAAAAGAGTAAGGGAAGTAAAAAGGGAGTAAGAAAAGACAGGCTGATTATTCTGACCTCGGTCATTGGTAAGATCTGGATTCCATTCCATGAAGGATAAGATTTCTGAATACTTAGAAGTACACGGTAAAATAGGTCAAGTCAGGATGGTTTCATCAAGGGGAGGTCATGCCTGACAAATCTGTCAGAATTCTTTTGAGGCGGCGGCACGGTAGCTCAGTGGTTAGCACTGCTGCCTCACAGCGCCAGACACCCGGGTTCAATTCCACCTTCGGGTGACTGCCTGTGCGGAGTTTGCACATTCTCCCCGTGTCTGCATGGGTTTCCTCCCACAGTCCAAAGATGCGTAGGTTAGGTGGATTAGCTATGCTAAATTGCCTATAGTGTTCAGGGATGTGTAGATTAGGTGGGTTATGGGGGGTGGGTCTGGGTGGGATGCTGTGAGAGTCGGTATGGACTTGTTAGGCCGAAGGGCCTGTTTCCACACTGCAGGGATTCTATGATCTATGAGGTAACGAGCAGCTTAGACAAACGGAGCCAACGGATGTTGTTATCTAGTTGGACTTTCAGAAGGCCTTTGACAAGGTGCTGCACAGGAGACTGCTGATTAAGGTAAAGGCCCATGGTGTTAGAGGCAAGGTGCTAGCATGGATAGAAGATTGGCAATGTGGCAGAAAGCAGAGAGTGGGGATAAAAGGGACCTTCTCAGGATGGCAGCCGGTGACAAGTGGTGTTCCACAAGGGTCAGTGTTGGGACTACAACTTTTCACTTTATACATTAATGTTCTAGATGAAGGAACTGAGGGCATTCTGGGTAAGTTTGCAGATGATACAAAGACAGTTGGAAGGACTGGTAGTATCGAGGCTGCAGAAGGATTCAGACAGGTTACGGGAATGGGCAAAGAAGTGGCAGATGGAATACAATGTGGAAAAGTGTGGGGTCATGCATTTTTGTAAGAAGAATCGAGGCATGGACGATTTTGTAAATGGGGAGAAAATTCAGAAGTCTGAAGTGCAAAGGAACATGGGAGCCCTAGTCCAGGATTCTCTTAAGGTAAACTTGCAGGTTGAGTTGATAGTTAGGAAGGCAAATACAATGTTGGCATTTATTTCGCGAGGACTAGAATATAAAACCAGGGATATACTTCTGGGGCTTTAAAAAGCTCTGGTCAGACCACTTTTAGAGAACTGTGAGCAATTTTGGGCCCCACACCTCAGGAAGGAGGCGATGGCCTAGTGGTATTATCCCTGAACTGTTAATCCAGAGACCCAGATAACGTTCTGGGGGCCTGCATTCGAATACCGCTATGGCAGATAGTGGAATTTGAAGTCAATAAAATATCTGAAATTAAGAGTCTAATGATGACCATGAATCCATTGTCGATTGTCGGGAAAAACCCATCTGGTTCACTCATGTCCTTTAGGGAAGGAAACTGCCATCTTTACCTGGTCTGGCCTACATGTGACTCCAGACCCATAGCAATGTGTTTGACTCTTAGCGCCCCCTTTGGGCAATAAATGCTGCCTACGCCCATGAATGAATAAAGAAAAGAAAAGGATGTACTAGCCCTGCAGTGGGTCTGGAGAAGGTTCACGAGAATGAAAGGCTTAATATATGAGGACTCTGGGTCTATAATCGATGGAGTTTAGAAGGATGAGTGGGGATCTAGCTGAAGCTTACAAAATACTGAACAGCCTGGACAGAGTAGACTTTGGGAAGATGTTTCCATTAGCAGTTCAGACTAGGACCAAAGGGCACAGCCTTAGAGTAAAGGGAAGATCCTTTAGGGTGGAGATGACAAGAAACTTCTTCAGCCAGAAAGTGGTGAATCTCTCGACCTCACTGCCACAGAAACTTATCAGACATGATTGAATGGAAGAGCAGACTCAATGGGCCGAATGGCCTAATTTCTGCTCCTGTGTGCAATGGTCTTAATTATTTTTTGAATTCAAATTCCACAACTGATAATAGTGGGAATCAAACCCATGTCCTGGGCCTCTGGATCACGAGTCCAGTGACAGCATTACAGAGTCACCATCTCTCCCAGTATCAACTTAAGCCAATTTAAAAAAAAACGCTGTTACAATTTGTCTCAAAGATTCTCTTGTTAACCAGTTTAAACTCTCCCATATCGATTTAATTGATTGATTGATTGTTACCACATGTACCAAGATACAGTGAAAAGTGTTGTTTTGAGAGCTGTTGAGGCAGATCATACCATACAAAGTGCATCTGGGTAGCAGAACAGAGTGCAGAATACAGTGTTACAATCACAAAGAAGGTGCAGAGAGACAGATCAAAATTAACATTTGAGAGGTCCATTCAAAAGTCTGATAACAGCGGGGAATAAGCTGTTCTTGAATCTCTTTGTCGGGTATTCAAACTTCTGTATCTTCTGCCTGACTGAAGAGGATGGAAGAGAGTATAACCGGGGTGGGAGGGGTCTTTGATCATATTTGTTGCTTTCCCAAGGCAACAGTAAGTATAGATGGAATCAATGTATGGAAGGCCAGTTTGTGTGATGGACTGGGCTGTATTCATGACTTTCTGCGGTTTCTTACAGTCTTGGGAAGAACATTTGCCGTAACATGATGTGATGTATCCAGATAGGATGCTTTCTTTGGTTCATCTATAAAAATTGGTAAGAGTCCTTGTGGGCCTGAGGAAGTAGAGACGTTGTTGTACTTTCTTGTCCATGTGGGTGGACCGGAACAGATTGTTTGGCAATCACCACTCCCGGGAATGTGACGCTCTCGACCATCTCCACCTCAGCACTATTGATGCAGACAGGGGTGTGACCTCCACTGCACTTCCAGAAGTCAATGACCAGACCCTTCATTTTGCTCACACTGATGGAGAGATTCCTGTCCTTACACCATTCCGCTAAGCACTCAATCTCTTTCCTGTACTCTGTCTCATCGTTGTTTGAGATCTGACCTACAAAAGTGGTATGGTCAGCCAACCTGTAAATGGATTTGGGGCGGAATATAGCCACACAGTCGTGAATGTGTACAGAGTTGATAGCCTTGCAGGGCAATGGTGTTGAGGATTATGCTGGAGGAGAAATTGTCAACTATTCTTACTGATTGCGGTCAGGAAGTCAAGGGTCCAGTTACAGAGCGGGGAGCCGAGATCTGGTCTCGGAGTTTAGACATGAGTTTGTTTGGAATTACGGTGGTAAAGGTGGAGCTGTAGTCAATAAGTAGGAGTCTGACATAGGTGTCCTTATTATCCAGATGTTCCAGGGGTAAGTGTAGGGCCAGGGAGCTGGCATCTGCTGTGGACCTGTTGTGCAGGTAGATGAATTGCAAAGAACCAACGCAATTTGGTATGTTGGAGTTGACGTGAGCCATGACTAACCTCTTGAAGCACTTCCTAATTATGGAGGTCAGAGCCACTAGGAGGCACGCTGCAGGATTTTTCTTTGGTACCGAGATGATGTTGGTCTTCTCGAAGCAGGTGGGGACTTCGGATTGAAGTGAGGAGAGTGTAAAGATGTCTGCAAATCATCCCAGCAGCTGGTCAGCACAGGATCTGTGTGCACAGCTGGAGTGTCCATCTGGGCCAGACGCTTTCCATGGGTTCACTCTCAAGAAGGTCGATCTAACGTCTGCAGCTGTAATGATGGGTGCAGAGTGCACCCGAGGCTGTTGAGACAGGTGACATTGTTTCGCTGGCTGACCTTCTATTCCAAGCAAGCATAGAATGCATTGAGCTCGTCGGGGAGGGATGTACTGTTGCCTACAATTCTGTTCAACTTCGCTTTGTAGTCCATAATGTCATGTGAGCCTTGCCACAAACAACAGGTGTCTGCATGGTTGGTCTGGGTCTCAAAGTTTCTTGGCGTCTCGGATGGCCTTGTGAAGGTCGTATCTGGATTTCCCGTACAAGTCCTCTGACCTGGATTTCAGTAGGGAATGAATCTCCCAGTTCATTCATGGTTTCCAACTGGGGAATGCTTGGATTAACTTCTTCAGCACGCAGCCATCTACGTACTTACTAATGAAGTCTGTAACTGTAGTGGCACACACATTTAGGTTGGCAGCTGAGATCTTCAGTATGCACCGACTCTCAGCCGTCCTGTAGAAACTCTTGTGTTGCCTCAGGCCAAGACTGCACTACTCTCTGTATTGGGTCCTCATGCTTCAATTTCTACCTGTATGCTAGGAAGAGGAGGACATCAATGTGATCAGATTTTCCAAAATGCAGATGGGAAATGGAGCACTAGGCATCTTTAATGATGGTGTAGCAATGGTCAAGGATGTCTGAATTTCTGATGGGCCAAGAGATGTGTTGATGGTATTTTGGTAGCATAACTGATCCAAAGTCGTTTAGATTGATACTAACTGGAGTTTTCATGAATATTTCAGTAACAATAAGTACTGCTGAAACATTATAAGTGAGACAAATATATCCAGTTTTCATTTTCATAACAGAACTCCCTCTTACATCTTTCCACATTTCCTCTAAAGACATGATTCACACAATTCCTTTAGTGTTTAAAAATTCCATCAAATAAAACTACAAGTTCTAACAAATAATATTTGTACTTTACTGGCCGTTAGTGACTCATGTCTTTTCTAAATTACAGCCAGCATTTTTCTGTGGCTTGCTGCTCTCTTGTAAATATCCATCTTTTGTTGTCAGTTTTTCTGTTCTAATCTTGACAACATTATTTAAATAATGTTCTGTTCTAATGAAAAATCAAAGAAAAACTGCAGAAAGCTGCAACACTAAACTGACCTGAGGGTACTTGTGCAGGAAATACAAAAAGCTAGCATAAATTAAAATAAAAAAACTGCAGATCCAGACAATCTGGAACAAAAACAGAAAATGCTGGAGAAACATGGCAGGTCTGGCAACAAGTGTGGAGAGAAATCAGAATTTTAAGCATAATGACCCTCCATCAGAAGTTTAGCAGACAAATGCAGCAGGTAGTTAGGAAAGCTGATGGAACATTGGCCCTTACTTCAAGGGGGTTTGAATATAATAGTAGGGAAGTCTTACAGCAACTATACAAGGTGCTGGTGAGATCACATCTGGAGTAATGACAGCAGTTTTGGTCTTCTTATTTAAGGAACGAAATCATTTCTTTGAAGGCAGTTCAGAGAAGATTCACTAGGATAATCCTTGATATGGAGACATCGTCTTATGAACAAAGACTAAACAGGTTGGGGTTCTATTCGCTGAAGTTTGGAAGAACGAGAGGTGATCTCATTGAAACATAAGGGATTCTTAAAGGTCTTGACAGGATAAAGGCTGAGACGATGATTCCCCTTAGGGGAGAGTCTGGGACCAAAGGACACAGCTTCTGAATAAAGGGGCATCAATTTTGAACTTTGATAAGAAGGAATTTCTTCTCTCAGAAGGTTGGGTGTCTTTGGAACTCCTCACCACAGAAAATTGTAGGGGCGGAGTCTGTGTATATTTAAGGCTCGATAGGTAGATTCTTAGGTAGTGAGAGAATCAAGGGTTACACAGAAAGGGCAGGAAAATGGATGTGAGGAATGTCTGATGAACCATGATTCAATTGAAAGGCGAAGAACGCTCGAGGAGCTGAATGGCCCACACCTGTTACTATTTCTTATGCTTTAACGTAAACCAAGAAGGAAGGAGCATGTTACTCTATACCTTTAGGGTCAATGTCAACACCTATAAAATGTATTTTTTTTCTCTTCATTGCTTGATAAATTATACCAGACGCATAGTTAATACTTGTTTTAAAAATATCATCTGAGGTCAATCACCCTTTGCCCATCCTTACAATTTTAGACAATTATCCAATTACATTTTGAAAACCTGGTTTCACACACTTCCGGTGCACTTCAGATCCTAACTACATGTTGTGTTTATTAAAAGAAACCTTTTCCTCAAGTCACCTTTGGTTCTTTTGCCAATCAACCCAAATTGTTATTATATAAGTATCAAACCTAATTTTGGGAACACTTTCTCCCTTTCTACTGTATTCAGATCTCAGGTTTTTAAACACCTCTATGAATGATTTAAAATATACAGTCTGAACTCACAACAGCGAAGGAAGAAGTGGTAATATAAGATGAGAATTAACAACCTGCCATACTTTAAAACTGCCAAAAACTTATTGCTGGAATTATTTAATGGGGATACACAGTGTAAAAAAATGCACGTTTCATCACAAACATACTGAACATGGGCACTAAAAGGAACCTATTTTCTGTCTCGGACTAACTTTGTAATTACAAAGACTGTTAACTGCAGTGAGCAAAACAAGACAAATGCTGAGATGGAATAAAAGGGCAATTTCGAGATACAATAGGAAAATAATTGACAAACTGCAAGGTTATCAGCGCAGTCTTACTGTGAATACCGTGCAGAGCTCTGGGAGTCTGGTATAAAAGCAGCCATTGAAAGAGCACAGAAGGGAGTAACCAGACCGATTGAGATGACGGAAGGATTAGATTATGATGAGCAATTATGCTTCGAGGTGATATAATCGCTGCTTTTAGGACTCCACAGGGACTAGACAACACACACCATGCAAAGCTGTTTCACATTGACCAGAACTGTAGAACTAAAGGACATGGCCTGTGCCTGAAGCAAGGTAAATTCAAAACTAATCTGCAGAAACGATATTTCAGTGAGCAAATGATCAATCTGTGAACAGACTCCCTGGGGATGCCAGTGGCAGTTATTAGTATTGATTCATTCGAATGAAAATTAGACAGATATAGTCTCCTTACCTAAGGAAGGATATACATTTCTTAGACAGAGGGCAATCAATGATTTCTGGATGAATGAGTGAATTGAGTGAATGAGTGAATTGGCATAGGAGGAGAACTTGAACAGGGTAAACTTTCTGTATTTTTCTGAATGCTAGAGAGTGATCTTATTGAAACGTACACAATTCTTCAAGGATTTGAGCTTGGTGGCAGGCTAATTCCCCTGTGTTGGGAATCGAGAACAAGGGGTCAGTCTTAGAATTACCAGTCAGTCATTTAAGATCAAGAGGAGGATAAATATCTTCTTTCAAAGGGTTGTGAATATATGGAATTATATGCCTGAGATAGCACTGGCAACTCCGTTATTGAGTACATTTAAGACACTTTAATAGATTTTGGGATAAAAGGGAATCCAGAATTGAGGGCGTAGCATGGGGAGGAATTGCCAAGGTACAAGATCAGCCATTAACATAATGAATGATGAATCAAGCTTGATGAGCCGAATGGACTGCACCTGCTCCTATATCTTATGGTCTTAATGTTTTTCCAAGAAATAACTCTTTGGGATACATTGAATAAATGGAGACACGACATGCTAACTGCAGCATGCTCGGGAGGAACAGCTGACTCCTACAGTTCCCGGAATACTTTACCATTCTGGTTTTCTTCATACCATGTCCGGGCCTGTTGTAAACAGATGGCTTAAGATCAATTCCGATGACTGTTAATTACTTCAACAAAATTTTACCATGCAACAGCCAAGGTGGTGGAAAGCAAACAAGACGAAGCTTGGCATCGTTCTCATCTAACAATTCCTACCTACAAGGGGGGAGTAAGTGATCCAAACGCCTTGATCCTGCTGTTGAAAACCTCAGAATATACAAATCCAACAGTAATTAACGCTATCTACATTCTTAGATGAATTGCCTTATTATCCTTTGTAAGGTCACTGGGTAAACTATTTAATGGGCTCCCTTTTTTTTTTATTTTGAATGATGAGCCCAAAATAATTATTTGACGTTAAATGCATTACCTACAGCTTGAAATCACGGCACCGATCAGACCAGCTGTAAACAGACAATAAAGTGCCAGATGTTTCTGGAGAGAGCAGGGTCTTCTCAAGCAGATGCTTTTCTGCCAACAGCTCTTTGAGGATAATCAAATCATAAGCCTGATTGCGTGAGTTGAGGACTGGTTGACACTTTCTTAGAACATAATAGTCACAGTGTATTCAATATATATTTAATAAAGGTACAAAGAGACCTTCAGTAAGTTTTTGTGGTTATGTGCAAGTGTTTAATGGCACTACCACACTCAACCAGACATTTTATCCTGATAAATTCTAATATGTTGTTGTTGCAGCTGGGTGCGCTCCAGCTGGAATGATGCTTAAGGCAGATACTTCTTCCTCCCCATGTTCTTAACCTGAAACATATGAGTCAAAGGACTAAACATGTGTTTACCCAGAAGAAAACATCTGATCGCCATTTTAGAACAATGCTGGCTTGAGGATGAACTGTACGCACTCCTCGTAGTATGTTTAAGGAAACCTTTTCTCCCCTTTTGATAAGAATTGAGAAGGTAAAAATAAAAATGTGCAGGTTGCAAAACAGGCAGCCAATTCACTTTCTCTGGTTTCTGACCAGTGACAAATCAACAACAAGTTGATTAATATTTGGTCATTAATCTCAAAATGTCCTAAGAGCAGTTATCCAATGACATTGGACACCAAGCTAAGTAAAGAGACATTAGACCACATGAACAAAAGCTAGATCAAAGGCCTACATTTTAAGCTGCGACTTAGAGGAGGGAGAGAAAATGATTGAGTGATTATGGGTAGTGATGGGGAATGGAATTCCAGAGTTCAGGCCTAGCAGATGAAGTTTCAGCTGTCAATGGTGGCATGACAAAATCAGGACTGTGCAAAAATTTGGAGGATTACCAAAGATTTCATTTATAATGCTGGCTGAGGTTATTCCTGAGGCAGGACGGGGCCATGAACACAAGGATGAAACTTCTAAAATGCAATCATGACAAACCGAGGATCAATAAATGTCAGGGAGCACAGGGGGAAATGGGGAGACAGGATTTGGTGCAAGTAAACCAAAAAGGGCAGAGATTTTAAATGGGAACAAAAGCGCAGAGGGTAAAACAGAAGGCTGGTCAGGGAATGGGTAGATCTGGAGATCACAGATGAGTGTTTCTGCTGCAGATGAACTAACTATTGCTTCCCGTCTACGTTGGTCACCGCTGCAGCTAGTGGACCGGTCAAAGAGAAGCCTAACAAATAAACTTTTACATTTTTCAACTGTTGTTCTAGGCTCTGCAAAAACAAGCTGGCCTATTATTGGGTGCTATCAGCTCCCCCTCCATTGACCTGTATTTTTCCTGAGAAACTACTACTGTTCAGAGACATAAAAAGCCACAAAAGCTATTCAAAATAGCAGTCTGCCTCAGGACACTCAGTGTCTGTCCACAGCCCTCTAAGCCCAATGCTGTCAATAATAAATTCTTAAAAAAGTCCCAATAGGAGCTTTTCCAATCTGTGGCCAGCCGAGAGTGACCCAAGAATAAAATACGTCTCTCCATCAATCAGAACCAAATTTGCCAAACGAGAACACATTTGGCAAAAAAAATCATTTATTGATAATTCACAAAGTTTTAGAAAACTCATTGAAACTCTGTTCTAAAGCCATATTGATGTTATAATGGAACATTTACAGAGTCTGCTAGGATAAGGGCCCAATTAACTCCATTAAAGAAACATTATTCTATAGCTTCATCTTGCCACAAGGATGCAACAGACAGACAGATCATATGTCATTGCACTACTTTCTGTGAAGATGTACCCAGAGGTTTTTTGCCAGCATTTGTTGCCCATCCTTAATTGCCCAGAGGGCAGTTAAGTGTCAATAATATTGCTGTGGATCTGGAATCACAGGTAGGCCAGACCAGGAAAAGATGGCAGATTTCCTCCCCTAAAATCACATTAGTAAAACAGATGGCCTTTCATAAACAATCAACAATGGTCACTATTAGACTAGATTTTTCTTTCCTGATTTTCATCCAAATTTCACCATCTACCTTGGTGGGATTTGAACTCATGTCCTCCAACGATTGGTCTTGGGTTCTGGATTACTAGTCCAGTGACATTGCCACTACACCACTGTATCCGCTCATATCTCTGCGTCAACATACAGTAAGACCCAGGCAACATTCAAGAACAGGCTGAGAAATGGCAAGTAACATTTGCGCCACATGGCAGACACTGAGCATCTCCAGCAAGAGAGAATCTAAACTTGACGCACGATGTACAATGGCACTATCCTCAACAAACCCCTACGGGAAACATCCTGAGGATTACCTTTCACCAGAAAGTGAAATGGGATAGCTATTTAAATACTCTGGCTAAAAATGCAGGTCAAAAACTCGGAATTCTGCCGATGGTAACTCAGCTCCTGCCCCTTCCTTGCCTGTCCACCATCTACAAGGCATTACAAGTTAGGAGTACAATACAGTACATCAATACTCCAGGAGTTTGACATTATCCAGAACAAAACACCTCGCTTGACTGGCACCTCATCCAAAACTTTCAACACTCACTCCCTTCATCACTGAGGCACACTGGCAGCAATGTGTACCATCTCCAAGATTCATGCAATAATACAGTGACATTCCTTTGATAGTGGTCCCCAGTTCACATAGCTCATACTATCACCTCTGACAAGGACATTAGATGCACGTGAACATTAACACCTTCAAGTTCCCCTCTAAGTCATACACCATGCTAACATGGAACTGTATCATCATTCCTTCATTGCCAATTGGTCCAACTACAGGACCTAACTTTCCTAACAGCACTGGATGTTCCTACAGCTGCAAAGATTTTTTTTTATTCATTTATGGGATGTAAGCATCGCTGGCTGGCCAGCATTTCATGCCCATCCCTAGCTGCCCTTTAAAAGGTGGTGGTGTGAGCTGCCTTCTTGAACTGCTGCATTCCTCCTGCTGCTGGTTGACCCACAATGCCATAGGGGAGGGAATTCCAGGTTTTTGAGCCAGCGACAGTGAAGGAACAGCGACATATTTCCAAGTCAGGATGATGAGTGGCTTGGAGTGAAACTTGAAGGTAGTGGTGTTCCCATATATCTGCCGTCCTTGTCCTTCTAGATGGAAGTGGTCGAGGGTTTGGAAGGTGTTGTCTGAGGACCTTTTGTGAATTTCTGCAGTGCATCTTGTAGATAGTACACACTGCTGCTACTGAGTGTTGGTGGTGGAGGGAGTGAATGCTGGTAGATGTAGTGCCAATAAAGTGGGCTGCTTAGTCCTGGATGGTGTGAAGCTTCTTGAGAGTTGTTGGGGCTGCACTCATCCAGGCAAGTGGGGAGTGTTCCATCACACTCCTGACTTGTGCCTTGTAGATGGTGGACAGGCCGTGAGGAGTCACGAGCGGAGTTCCTCTCCACAGCATTCCCAGCTTCAGGCCTGTTCTTGTAGCCACTTTGTTAATGTGGTGAGTTTCTGGTCAATTATAGCCCCCAGGATGTTGACAGTGGGGGATTCAGAAATGGTAACACCATTGAATGCCTAGGGGCAGTGGTTAGATTGTCTCTCATTCATAATGGTCATTGCCTGGCATTTGTGTAGTGCAAATGTCACTTGCCACTTGTCAGCCCAAGCCTGGATATTGTCCAGATTTTGTTGCCTTGCAAAATGGACTGCTTCAGTATCTGACGAGTCATGAATGACTGAACACTGCGCAATCATCGGTGAACATCCCCACTTCTGCCTTTATGATTTTTTTTTTGGGGGGGGTCCATTAATGAAGATGGTTGGGCCGAGAACACTACCCTGAGGAACTTCTGCAGAGATGTCCTGGAGCTGAGATGATAGACCTGCAACAACCATGACCATCTTCATATGTGTTAGGTATGACTCCAACCACCAGAGAGTTTGCCCCCAATACCCATTTATTCCTGTTTTCCTAAGGCTCCAGGTGCCACACTCTGTTGAATACAGCCTTGATGTCATGGGCTGTCACTCTCTGCTCATCTCTTGAATTCAGCTCTTTTGTCCATGCTTGGATCAAGGCTGTAATGAGGTCAGGAACTGAATGCCCCTGCCGGAACCCAGACTGCTTGTCACTGAGCAGGTGCTGCTTGATAGCACTGTTGATGACACCTTCCATCACTTTACTGATGACCGAGAGGAGACTGATGGGGCGGTAACTGGCCGGGTTGGATTTGTCCTGCTTTTTTATGTACAGCACATACTTGGACAATTTTCCACATTGCCGGGTAGATACCAGTGTTGTAGCTGTACTGGAACAGCTTGGCTAGGGGAGTGGCAAGGTCTGGAGCACATGTCTTCAGTACTATTGTCAGAATGTTGTCAGGGCCTGTATCCTTTGCAGTATCCAGTGTCTCTAACTGTTTATTGATATCACGCAGAGTGAACTGAATTGGCTGAAGACTGGTATCTGTATTGCTAGGGACCACTGGAGGAGGCCGAGATGGATCATCCAATTGGCACTTCTGGCTTATCTTTTGCACTGATGTGCTGGGCTCTTCCATCATTGAGGATAGGAATATTTGTGGAGTCTCCTCCTCCGGGGAGTTGTTTAATTGTCCACCACCATTCACTACTGGATGTAGCAGGACTGCAGAGTTTAGATCTGATCTGTTAGTTGTGGGGTCACTTAGCTCTGTCTATCACTTGCTGCTTATGCTGTTTGGTGTGCAAGTAGTCCTGTTTGGTGGCTTCACCAGATTGACGCCTCATCTTCAGGTATGCCTGGGGCTGCTCCTGGCATGTCCTCCTGCACTATTCATTGAACCAGGGTTGATCCCCTGGCTTGAGTAATGGTTGAGTGAGGGATATGCTGGGCCATGAGGTTACAGATTGTGCTGGAGTACAACTTTGCTGCTGTTGATGGCCCACAGTGCCTCATGGATGCCCAGTCTTGACTTGCTAGATCTGTGCGAAGTCTGTCCCATTTAACACAGTGATGGTGGCACACAATACAATGGAGGATATTCTCAATATGAAGGCAGGACTGCGTCTCCATGAGGACTGTGCAATGGTCACTCTTACCGATGCTGTCATGGACAGATGCAACTGCAGCTGGCAGATTGGTAAGGATGAGGTCAAGTATGTTTTTCCCCTCACCACCTGCCACAGACCCAGTCTAGCAGCTATGTCCTTTACGACCCGACCAGCTCGATCAGTAATACTCCTGCCGACTCACTCTTGGTGGTAGACATTGAAATCCCCCACCCAGAGTACATTTTGTGCCCTTGCCATCCTCGGTACTTCCTCCGAGTGTTCTTCAACACTGAGGAGTACTGATTCATCAGCTGAGGGAGGACGGTATGTGGTAATCAGCAGGAGGTTTCCTTGCTCATGTTTAACCTGAAGCCACGAGACTTCATGGGGTCCGGAGTCAATGTTGAGGACTCCCAGAGCAACTCCCTCCTGACTGTATACCACTGTGCTGCCCCCTCTGCTGGGTCTGTCCTGCTGGTGAGACAGGACATATCCAGGGTTGGTGATGGTGAAGAAGGGTTAAACCTTGACTTCTCCTTTTCTCCAAATGCTGTATGGCCTGCTGTGTTCTTCCAGCCTCTTGTTTGTCTACCTTGGATTCCAGCATCTGCAGTATTTTTGTCTGTCATGGGGATGGTGGTGTCTGGGACATTGTCTGTAAGGTATGATTCTGTGAGTATAGTTATGTTAGGCTGCTGCTTAACTAGTCTGTGAGACAGCTCTCCCAATTTTGGCACTAACCCCCAGATGTTAGTGAGGAAGACTCTGCCTTGTCTTTTCTGGTACCTAGGTCAATGCCAGGTGATCCATCTGGTTTCATTTCTGAGACTTTGTCACGATTGATACAACTGAGTGGCTTGCTAGGCCATTTCAGAAGGCAACTGAGAGTCAACCACATTGCTGTGGGTCTGGAGTCACATGTAAGACAGGCCAGGTGAGGGTAGGCATTAGCGTAGGTTTATCTGACCATCAACAATGATTTCACGGTGATAGGTAGATTCATAATTCCAGATTTTATTTTTATTGAATTCAGTGAAAACAAATTGCAAAGATTCAAGGAGGCAGCTCAACAGTAACTTCTCCAGGGAGTGCAGGTTATTATTATTTCAATCTTGCTTTCCTCCAAACAAGCAACTCAGTGAAACTTTATCAGCTTTTGAAGCTTCAGTCGCTTGAGAAAGCTTCCATATCCAGAGAGACTGAAGTCTCAAAGTGATCAGATTTAAACTCCTGATACACAGCATATTAGTTACTACTACCCTTGTGTTATTGCTTTGATTTTTCACTTGAACATGTTCCATCTAGTTTATGAGGCAAAATTCAAAGAGTTGTGCTTTTGCATCTAAAATTTCCTAAAACTGATTCTAGTGATGGTCTCAATCAGGGACTACGTCCCAGAACAAAAATTCTCTTTGCCTAGATACAGTGTCACAGTTGGAGAAGGGTGGAGCCAACCTCAGGTCATTTCTAATCAAATTTAATATTTCTGCTTTTAAAATATTATACTCCCAAAACAAATGCTAATTTGAAGTCTCTTACTCTATTGAACTGACATTTATATCATTTCACTTAAGTGACTATTACACACATTCTCACCCAAGAACTTCCATATCCAGTGAAAGCTCACAAGTAGCTGTGTAAAGGATGTGTTTAAGCCCAAGGATCTAATGGAGTTGCATGCTCATGTCCACACCAAGATTCAACTGAAAACATACAATAATGGAACAGAATAATCTTGATGCACTACTGCAGCAAATGAGAGAGAGATTGGCGCCTTTCCACAAAATGAACCCAGCAACGTGTGTGCCATGCTGCATACACAGATTTGATTGTTTCCAAGACTGGTCTTACTGTGCTGTAAGCAAATTAAGTATTTGGGTTTGACCTTGTCCCCCATCTTCAGGTCAGAAGTGGGGATGCCTGCTTATGATTGCACATTCAGAATTATTTGCTACTCAGCTGCTGAAACTATTTGTGTCAGGTTGGAACAGTTTCAAATAATTCTCAGAGACTGCTGGCTGTAAAACACAATTTTATTTTAACATATTTACAGTTATAAGAACACTCCCTTACACTAGGCACCCCCCACACTCCTTTCTCTAAGATTCTCACATCACGAGTGCACATCAGTTCCTTCTAAGTCACTGCAGGTTATGAGACTTAATGAGACTCAGTCTAACATACTCCATTAAAGTGCAACGGGCATACTGAACTCAATGAAAGCTTTAACAACCACGCACCACGAGCCCACGCTTGCCACATCCAACAAACTCCATGGTCAAAAATCACACGACACCAGGTTATTGTCCAACAGGTTTATTTGAAAACACTAGCTTTCGTAGCTCTGCTCCTTTCTCAGGTGTCGCGCACACTACACCTACTACACCTGAGGAAGGAGCAGAGCTCCAACAGCTAGTGTTTTCAAATAAACCGGTTGGACGATAACCTGGTGTCACGTGATTTTTGACCTTGTCAGCCCCAGTCCAATACCAGCACCTACAGGTCACAACAAACTCCAGACGGACCTAAAAGCAAGATGTTGCAGATCTGTTCTGAAGAAGGGTCGCTGGACATGAAATGTTAACTCTGCTTTCTCTCCACAGACGCTGTCGGATCTGCTGAGTTTTTTCCCAGCAATTTCTGATTTTGTTGCAGATGCTGGAAATTAGAAATAAAATCAGAAATTGCTGTAAATTTTCTGCTTTCATAATTTGCCAAGCATAATATTTCCAGAGTAAGTGAAACTTGCAAATGCCCAGACCAAATTACATAGCAGGAATACTTCATTAACTGCAAGGTGTTTTGTGATGTCAAGTTATGCAAGGTACTGTATAAATGCACAGATGTACCCTCTCTACAAAGATGCTACCTAAACTGATGCATTCTGTTTTATCACTGATTTGCAACACATGCAGGATTGTGCTTTGACTGTATAAATGTAAGACAGGTTTTTAAAATCTCAACCCAAAACTGACTCAACTAGCTCCATGATATCAACCAAAACATCAAAAACAATAGTACATTTTCTGAACTGCAACCATCATAACCCGCAGTATGCACAACCTGTACATTAAGATGGACACATGTCCATTTCAGTACATTGTGAAATCATTTTAGAGCTAAACAATTCTGCAAAACATTAATGTCACTTCTCCGTTATTAGATACAACTGTTAACCACTTAGCTGAATGGTAAATGCGATTAAAAATAATGGATCGAGTTAAGCTGGGAACCAAACAAAAATCCCCTAAGCTAGAGAAGTATACTGATTTACAAGATGTATCATATATAAGTTGGTTCTAAAGAGAAAAAGTAATTTTTTTCCCCATTTTAGGTTGTATTTAAATTTGCTTTCAAAATCAGTAGCGTTTTCATAAAAAAGATTTGCAAGAGCAAATGCACTGAGCTGTTTTATAAAGTTCTGAGCACTTAAATATGTAAGACTTAAACATCAAAAAGGCTGATGTATCTGTGCATGATTACACTTCAATGTTTCTGCATTGAATTTAAGTATTAAGGTAAGGAGCACCTTTATAGTTAGAAAAAAAGCTGAATGGTTGTGATTTTCAGAAATTTGTTACTTAACTATTTGGTGAACACACCTGAAACCACTCTACTCCAGGATCATCTTCAAATGCCAAGATAACCTTTGGTTTCTTTTCTCCATTGTAAGCCACAATACTCTCATCTTGATGAACAAGTGCAAAGACATGGATGTCTTTGTCTCAACTGTGATGCCAATCTGATCAGATGCCTCAGCCACTTCACTTTCTCTCCCAAACCACCTGACCAAACTTTTTCTGATGAGGTTCCCCTCCTTCCCTTACCTTGAACTTTTGTTTTTTTCCTTAAACCTCTTTCTCTCATCTCCCCTCAAGTCTTCTTTGAGCTCACCATATCAATAAGACATTGTTCCTGCTTCCTTGACATTATTCCCACTAAACTGGCCACCCAACTTCCTCCTCACTCCCATGCCAGCTGATATTATTACTCTCCTCCTAAAAAAATCATGTACCCTTGTCCTTGTAACCTCTCCGAACTCCCTCCCTGTCCTCTGCAAAACCCTTGAATGTGTTGAAGCTTCCAAATTGCACACCCGTTTTTCCCAAAACTCAGGTTTCTGCCTTGACACAGCACTGGAACAGTTCTCCAATTCATAAAGTGACACCCATGTGACTATGACAGCAGTGAATTACACTGCCTCGTCTTCCTCGACCTGACTGCTACACTATCCTGTCCCAGTCCTGCGCAATTCTGTGTAACAGTTACTCACTGGTTTTCAGAGGAATGGGATACACTCATCTGGTTCTATCTATCCAACTACAGCAATAGCTTATCTTTCAACACCCACGCTGTAATCTCTGGGGTCTCCCAAATATCGGTCCTTGGGTCCCCATCAATTTCTCATCTTCGTGCTGCCTTTGTTGGTATCATCTGGAAATACAAGGTCAGCTTTCAACTGTAAGTTGACAACAGCACCAGCATCCCTCTTGACTCCTGCACAGCCTCTACATTATCAAGCACCTTTCCAACATCCAGCACTTGATGAGCAGAGGTTTCATCCAATTAAATATTGGAAAGGTCTATATGCTATTGTCTTCAGTCTTGGCTCCAAACTCAGTTCTCCAGTTATTTGCTCAATCTATCTCCAGGATAATAGCCTGAAACTCAAAGCAACCTTAGTGTCAGTGATCCCAAATTGAACCTAACCATATGTTCTTACCATCACTAAGAACTGCCTATTTCTATCCCCATAACATCGCCCAACTTGGTGTCTATCTCAGTTCATCAGCTGCTGAAACCCTTATTCATGCCGTTGTTAACTCTTGACTATTGCAATGCACTTTTGCCATTCAACCCCATGTAAATGTAAGGCCATCCAAAACTCAGCTGCTCTTTTCTTAAATCACAAATAATGTTCATGTTCTTTGATCTATAGTGGCTTCCATTAAGCAATGCCTTAATTTCAACATTCTCATTTTTGTGCCCGAAATTCCTCTGTCGTCTCATTCCTCCCTGCTTCTGCAACAATTACGACCTGACAACCAACCACAGAAGTCATACAGCAGAGAAGGCCCATCACAACCGTACTGGCTGTTCAAGAGTCTCATTACCTTTTGTCAGTCTCCAGGTTCACCCCATCCCACACCCTTATAAATTATTTGTGCTGCGTTAGTTATTCAGTGTCATCTTGAAGGCCTCATGTCAACCTGCCTGCAACACATTTCCGGGCAGTGCATTCCATACCTTAACTATCCAATGTGAGATCTTGCAGTACTTGTCCACAGACCCCTAAAGGCAACAGGACAGGTTAATAAGGTACTTAAGAAACCATATGGGACTCACTGACTAAAACTGTTGAAAGTTAATGGCCAACTTAGATGCCAAGTACAGACTGAAACTTGTAATTTGTCACTGAAGAATGGCATTATCTCATATGCTGGGTTAACATATTCCCCACCATCCTATATGCCAAGTACAGCCTGAGCAATCTGAAGCAATACTAGAAACAAAGCACTTGATTAACTCACCAACATCAGCTACAGTCAGTGCTGGAAATGTCCCAAGCTAAGTGAAATGTGACAATGTGTTGTTCAGCTTTGATCAGTTGACGAATAGAGCAACCTGTCAGCCTGCAGGTATTTCATGCGTTCCTCAATACCTCTCTACCGTATCTGGTTACTCAAAGCCTTTTAATCGCTCTTCCCTATCCGATTGACTCGATCGAAGATTTATTTCATCCCATTGATGATTCTCTTCTGGAGAAAGTTTGAGTAAAATTTATTTCTAACTGCAAAGTAAGAGTGAGAATGCTTAAAGGAACAAGTAATAAGTTTGTTTTTGTTACAATCTTTGTCATACTAAACACAACGTAAACTCCTAAATTTTGACATATTCAATAATCTCAAAGAGCCAAATGGCTTAGTATCTGATCCAATGTTACAAATTAAAAAGAGGCTACATGATCTAGCTTCCACTAATTTAATATATACTACACAGCAAAATAATGTCAACAAAAATTCAACTTGAAATTTATTAAGAAATTACAGGTCTATTTTATATTGTGTCAGTATTAATGAGTCCTCATTGCACGTGTATACGTACAAATCTATAATACTTGTCACTGTGGTCTCATGATCCAACTTTCTGATCAGTTCATTGTAAACCAATGTTTCAGTCAACTAGTAGGTAAAATAATTCAACTTCCTTTTCACTCCCTGTACAACTGTTGGCTTGTCAACCACCAGCTCAGGAGATAAAGAATGAGTCAGGTTCTAATTTACCTCAAAGTTTACAGAACCCTACGTACCATTATCTAACAGGCCAACGTACCACCAGCTACTCGCACCTCACCACAACCACACACACACCAAGCCAAATCACTCCTGCTCATTTTTGATTGCAATGATTTGGCTGGCAAAATTTTCATATTATTGATTTTGCTTGTTCACAATCTGGGACAAGGTCATTGGTATTTGTTGTAAATGTGACCTGTCACATTAAAGCAAATGCTCAAGTGGCCCCAGTCACTACTTATAGATTTCAGGCTCCAGGTCAGAGAACCCCAGTCTGAAATGTCTGCCTTTCATTCTGTTTTTTGCACAATTATTTTCCATCTGTAACAGCATACAATATCTGGAATGTGATGGTCACACAATTTTTATTTAGACACTAATCTTCCATGCAGAAAACACACAGGTAATAGATGTGAAGTGCCATATTAATGAAGTGAAAGAGATTGCATTGTACAAGAGAAAAAACCCAAAGAACTGCAGATGCTGGAGATCAGGAACAAAAGCAGAAGTTGCTGGAAAAACTTAGCAGGTCTGGCAACATCTGTGGAGAGAAAGCTGAGTTTTAACATTTCAGGTCCAGTGCCCCTTCCTCAAGACTGTTTCTTCGTTTGAAAAAGTATTATAACGGTGAACCTGCACTCGAAGGTCTCTTTGTTCAGGAACTCTCCCCATTAAGTGCATAAGTCCTGCCCTGATTTGCACACCATAATGCAGCATGTAAGAATTAATTTTGTGTCGGGGAGACTGGTTAAACTGTGCTGAGGAGATCAGTGGTGAATGTATGTAATTATGGTCCAAACCCTGCTGTTAAAATAATGACAAGGCCATGTGTACTCACAACTAGTTAACCACAAACATCACCGTAACTTCAGGCAACAGCAAATGAGCAATTAAACATGGAAATTGAAAAATTGCAGCCCATGATGTGGTGCTCCATACTTGCTTCACTAAGAGAATCGTGTGGTCTAGCTGCCCAATCAAATGCTTGAACAGTGTGAAGCTGCTACCCTTGCACAGCAAATTATTCACAGCCAGATCATTCATGTCATTTAAGTCTAAGCAACCTTTTGATTACCTGATAAGTCTTAATTATTTTCAACCCATCTCCCTGACAGGAAATTAATTCTTGCATGCTGCATTTTGGTAGGGCAAATCAGGGCAGGACTTATACACTTAATGGTTAGGTCCTGGAGAGTGTTACTAAACAGAGAACTTGGAGTGCAGGTTCATAGTTCCTTCAAAGTGGAGTCCCAGGTAGACAGAGTAGTGAAGAAAGCGTTTGGTACACTTGCCTTTATTGGTCAGTACACTGACTATAGGAGTTGGGAGGTCACGTTGCGGCTGTACAGGACATTGGTTAGGCCACTTTTGGAATACTGCTTGCTATACTGGTCTCCCTGCTATAGGAAGGATGTTGTGAAACTTGAAAAGGTTCAGAAAAGATTTACAAGGATGTTGCCAGGGTCGGAGGGTTTGAGCTCTAGGGAGAGGCTGGATAGGATCGGGCTATTTTCCCTGGAGCATCGGAGGCTGAGGAGTGACCTTATAGACGTTTATAAAATCATGAGGAGCATGGATAGGGTGAATAGCTAAGGTCTTTTCTCGGGGGGGGGGGGGAAACTAGAGGGCATAGATTTAAAGTGAGAGGGTAAAGATTTAAAAGGGACCTTACCGGTAACATTTTCACACAGAGGGTGTGCGCGTATGGAACGAGATGCCAGAGGAGGTGCTCAAGACTCGTACAATTACAATATTTAAAATGGATGGGTATATGAATAGGAAGGGGTTAGAGGGATATGGGCCAAATGCCTGCAAATGGGACTAGATTTATTTAGGATACCTGGTCGGCATAGACAAGTTGGACGAAGGATCTGTTTCAGTGCTGTACATCTCCATGACTCTGTCAAATAGAAATTAGGAGGAGGAGCAAGTCAATCGAGCCTGCTCTGCCTTTCAACATCATCACGGCTGATTCTCTATCTCAACACCACTGTCCTGCTTTCTCCCTCATACATCTTGCCACCTTCAGCCTTGAGAAATCTATTTCTTTCTTATTATATATATTCAGTGTCATGACCTTCACAGCCTCCTGAGGTACAAAATTCTATGGGTTCACCACCCATCGAGCAAATAAATTTCTCCACATCTCAGTCCAAATGACCTATTTAATCTCCTGAAACTATGGCCCCTTGCTCTGGAAGACTCACCCAGGGGTAAAAACATCCCTGCAAGCAGTCTGTCCAGCCCTGTCAGAACTTTATATTTCAATGAGACCCCCACTCATTCTTCTAAACTCCTGTAAATATCGGCTCAATTGACTCAATCTCTCCCCATATGGAAAACATGTCATTGCAGGAATCAGCCTGGTGCACCCTTGCTATACTCCTTCAATGGTAAGAACCCCTACCTTTCATTAGGTCAGGGGCCCAAAACAGCAAAATGGTGTGTAACCACACTAATTTAGGTTGAAATTGCTGGAGTTCATAGTAATAAATTTTTCACTTTTGATTGAGAGAGAGAGAGAGAGAATCTTTTTCTATCCCCGCATTTTTGCAACCATAATTTACACTTTCACGTTCAGGCCCTGCTCTGTTCATTTCACAATCCTACAATCTGATTTACTAGGGAGATATAAAGTTGTTTGCCCACTTCATTTTGATCCTAAATGCCCTGTAGATGTTGCCATACTGTTTCCATCATATACTTCCAACAGCTGGCAAGATAAATTATCACAGAAATTAAAAATTGTCTTTGGGATGTCTAACTAATGACAGACACTGATGGATGACTAGTTCCAGGAACTTTGTGGTAAACGTATTTCATGTATAGATTGCTAAAAGTATCGAATACATTGGAATGCTATGAGTCATTTCCTCAATTTTCAGTATAGTCAGAAATTGTTGATGAGTCTTCAAGGATTGTGTACACAGCAGCTTGCATACATGCATTTCTGAACACCTCAAATTTGATCTGCATTGTGTTGGGGGCAGCAGATCAATATGGATCTGATCTTGACAATATAGATCAGGCTGATTTTAACATTTACTAGGTTTATAATCCTGGATCTGCATTTTAACAGTAGCGGCTCTGCACAAACATTCTGCAATAGTTTTGCATTTTTATTTGAAAAGTCAAGTTTATTTTGAGAGGAAATTATTTGCAGAAAGTGGGTGACAGTTTGATACTTCGCTGGCATCGGGACAGTGAGTAAGCTTTCAGCAAAGCATTCTGAATTAGTGGTTCCAGTTGCCTCTCGGTCACAAAGTCCAGTACAAAAACAAAGTGCCACTCGAGACTTTCAGCTAAATGGGACAGTTTCAGTTGAATTTCAAGGGTTCTTGAGTTTCAGTTGTAAAGCACATGCTCATGAAAGCTCAGGTTGTTACATTGTAATCTGGCACTGGAATACAGTCATACTGTAAGTGGTACAGGCTAACCTTAACACTAATTGCAAAGAGTTACAAACAGGGAAGGCAACATGAGAGAACTTACATTTACTGTGGATTGTGGCATGATCAGTTTAACAAGGATATAGCAGTTGTATTGGCTCTGGCTTACTGCACTGGCTGAAATGGTGGTAGTAGATGGGGCTGGGGCTGGGAGGCAGTGGGTGGAGGTGGAAGATGATCCATGGTTCCATAGTATGAAGAGAGAGATAGTTGAGGACATAGATGGTATTTTGAAGTGCAGCCCCTTATCAGTGTCACAACTGAGAGGGTGAAAGAGAAGCATGTGAATCTGGAATGATTAACAATATCAAAAAAGCACCTGCCGTTAAAGTAGAATACTGGTGACGCTATTAAAAAAAATTTGCATTCAGATAAGACATATTAAACCCCAGGGACATTCTAAGGTGCTCTGAAGCCATCAGTGTAGTCACTGCTGTACTGTAGGAAGTGCAGCTGTCAATTTGTACATAGCAAATAGTAATAATGATAATCAGATAATCCGTACTGATGGTGCTGACTCAGAGGCAAACATTGGCCAGAACTCCTTCAGAGACTATCCCATGGCTGTTCTTTGCAGAATACCATGGATTTTTTTTTAAATGAGTGCCCAAAGCAGCTGACGGGGTTCTTGATTTAACGTTCCATTTGCAACACAACACCTCCAACAGTGCAGCATTCCCTCAGGGATGCACTCAATTTGTCAGCCTAGATTTTGTCTTCAACTCTCTGGAGTGAAATTTAAACCCAAGGGTGTTCAGTCTCAGAAGTGGCAACGCTACTACTAAACCACAGCTAATGCCCACATGTGTGTAAAGGATCAGAGACTAGAGGAAAGCTTGGACGTCTTGGATTAAACAGGAGAAATGGGAGCAGTGCAAAACTTAAATTAGTCATAGTCATGAAGGCAAATATCAAACCTTCACCCTTTTTGATATTTCAATTAACTCAAGAAACCGTCTACAACACATGATGACTTTTCATCTTTGAGAAATGGGTTATTTTTACTTTTTGAGAATTGCGATGATAAATAGTGTCTTGTTTGTGTCTGCTGATATAACATTGTCAATGATTAGCAACCCATTGCCAAGGAGTCTAGTTCTAAAGAACGGAACAACCTACATGTACCTACAACCACTGCATCTAAACTTAACCTGAACCCTTATTCATGACAGAACTCAAACAAAAGAAGATTGGCAACATCTGTACATGAGTTGTATATTCTTGACAGTGCAATAAATTTAAACACATTAAAAGGATTTATTTGTATGCAACAAGGAAATATATATTTACACCTCCTCTCCATGTTACCAAATCAATTTGAAAATTATTTCAGTTTAGAATGGGGTTGAACTGAGAAAGGATACACATCTCCTACCAACACAACTGCAAATTAAAGTTCAGAAAGTAACGCGAATGAACCATTAAATAAAAAAAAGACAACTGCAAACTTTGAAACACTGCAACTTCAAAAAGCAACTGGCTTCAGCATTTATGTTATAATTAAGAACAAGACTTAACAACTATAAAAGGGGGATTAGTCTGTAGGCCATATATGAAAAAACCTGCCTCTTTAAAACATTCACCAGAAACCTGATGGGAACCCATCCCCCATCCCCAGCTTTCTGCTCAATCTCTGAACTACTCCAGAAAACCTTCACTTCGCTGTTTCATGGCCTGGGGGGGGGGAGACAGAAAAGTGAAACAAAAAAGCTAAACATTTCGTAAAGAGCACAGACCAACTCAAGAAGAGCCATCAGAAGCTCGGACCTAGCCCCTCTCCTCACCGAGAGAGAAACTTATTGGGGGGGCGGGGGAGAGAGAGAGAGAAAACCCCAGAGTTTGCCGCCGCCGCCAGCGTCTCTCTGACCCACCTTTCTGTCCGATCGCTCTGCTTAATGCTGTAAGAAAGTAGAAAAAGATGCCGAGCTTTCTGATGGCTTTTCCTCTCAGCGTCCCAGCCTCCATGCCGAGATGAGAAGGGAAGGCATAATGTGGCGGAGCTACTGAACGATCGCACTCCGGCTCCCAGTCTTTCTCAGTCTGTCTGTCTGTCTGTCTGTCTGTCTCTCTCTCTCTCTGCAGCGTTTACAGCCAGTTCTCAACCACATTCACTGACTGGTCAACCACTTCCTCCGCTTCCGCTCATCCCACAATGCAGCCTGCCTGCTGGACACACTTCCCAGGATGGACATGCTTGCTGTCTGTTCCCTCCTTTGACTCTCTTCCAGCCTCTCTCAACTACATCCCCTCCCTTGACACAGTTATTGACTTTACCACTATCTCTAACACTTTGGGAATGGGTCCAAGATGTTTCCTGCAGTTGGGTTGTACCTGAATTTTCCTTGGACAACAGAAACTACAATATTTCTGTTTATTGCTTTTATTTACATTCAAAGGTCAACATTATGGGACAAATGAGTTCAGTGATACCAAAAGAAAATTCAAGGACACGATGCAAATATTCTTGACCTCAATGCTAGTCTGACGGTGGGGAGTTCTCTAATGGGTTTTGAATGTGAATGGGAGGGCATGGGTGAACTGGCCTCACTACCCTCTTGCTACAGCAGAGAAATCAGCCTTAATCCTCATTCTTCATTGCCATTTCCACAAATTGCTGCTGCTGGAAAATGCACATCTGGATAAGGATGGATTTTATTTTCAAGCCGCTCTCATGGAAAAGCTTGCTAAGCATCGTAGCACAACATGATTAACGATATTAAGACAGAAGAAAATTTACACAGGCTGATTTGGGAGAAACACATAGTATGAGATCTCGAACAATCATGTTCTGAAATCTCTGTGTCATATTATTGTAAGTGAACACAGTAATATTTGGAAAGACATAAGGAAAATACTGCAGATGCTAGAAATCTGAAATAGAAACAATAAGTCTGACAGCATCTGCAGAGAAGAAGATAGGGAATGATTCAGACCCATGACATTTTCATTGTCAAAATTAAATAATAACTCTTTCTTTCTCAGCAAATTTTGAAACCACTGCTGACAATTTCTGGCATTTTCCATTAACGTTTCTAAAGATATGGTCTAACAGTTTCTCATTATTGTCTACCATTAAGCCATAGGTTTCTGCAGAGTAATACAGGAAAACTTTTGTTTTGTATAAGGCATAACAAAATTGATTACTTCCTGTAAAAACGCTAATACTTCTAAGTTAGTACAATTAAATTTTAGTTCAGAAGTATTTGCTTCCTTCACAGCAGATGGATTAAGCAAGGCAGAGGTGGGTTGTTCATTCATTGGATTACAACAGGGGACATCTGTTAAAATTTTGTTTAATCCATTTATGTTAAAATTGTACTCGCAAAAATAATAACAATAGCAGGAATTGGCATCTTGCCAGTGTAAATTCAATTGCATGTTCCTATAAGCTGCTAATGGTTTGTTCCCACTTTCTTTGTCCTAGCCATTGTACATACTTTTTTTTAAACCAGGCCAGTGGTACCTTTCATTCTGCCAGATATCCAATCATGGGCACTAATATGTTAGCAGGGTCTGCATTCAGGACACTCACCTGCACATAAGATTGGAAAGAATGGACAACTCAGGGTGATAAAAGTGTGTGGGGTCTGGTTGAGGGGAGCACGTACACTTGTACGGGGTCTCCTCCAAAATCACCATAAAGCAACCTCCTGTGTATGTCCTTGTAAGGAGTTCATAGGAGAAAGTAAAGACAGTTTTGACCATGGTCACACATTAGAACTTGAGACATAGGGAAAACTCAATTCTGACTATTCGCCTCAACAGATTGGCCTGAAGTTGCAGTGTCAAACCAGCATGTTTGAGTCTCAACATAATTTATGACCGTTTTGATGGTCTTAACTCTGAGTTTCAGATTTTCCACCCCAATGTCTATTCTTCTAGCCTAGGAGACGGGACAGAGTTGGGGAAAATGACAACCAAGAGAAAATGCACTTTGCTTATTTAGCACTACAATATTTAAATACAGTTTGTTGCTTCAAGGACACTGATAGTATGCTTGTCCTCCCAGTTGATGAAGACAATCCTTCTCAAATAGTTTTGATGTTACTGTCCAAGGCCCTTCAGGTAGCATTAAGTTGTAGTCTAAGTTTTGGAGCCATAAAGAAGTGCCAGAAGAATGTTTGCCTTTTATACAGGGATCATCCAAAACCAACTGTTCTGTGCCAGCCACATGCTTAGGATGGCAAGTTTTGATTGCCAAAGCAAATCTCTCAGTTCAAGGAAGGCACTTGAATGAGAGGAAGACTAAAGGTGCATTCCGAAGACTGCATGAAGACTTCCCATGAAGACAGATGTCAACGCATGGGAGATGTATTCAGAAGAAAACACTTAGAGGAAGCTCCTGTATGAATGGACACAGTTCTTTGACAACACCTGTTGACAAGAGAAGAAAAGGAACCAGAGAAAGGGACACCAATGATCTCGAGGCCAAAGGACCAATTCCACCTCCTGGAAATACCTGCCAAGTGTATGATTGGAGATGTGGCTCTAGGATCGGGCTCATCAGTCTCACAAGGATCCACAGAACCTATGGCCAGTGATACAGAATTTCCTAGGTGGACAATCACACTCATTGGGAAATGATTGCTGCTGCTGATTTAATACAAAATCTTTCTTCCTTTTCCCTTGTTTCCACAGCTGATTTTAAGTTAGAGACAACCAAGGGAAAATTGACCTGAAACAAATAACCAGCCTTGATTCTGAACATTTTCAACTAAATGTCACAATACAACTGCTGAAATGAAGTAACAGCTGGTTAAGAATGAGTTTCTGATATAAGCATCTTCTCACACAGAAGAATGCAGCATTATCCATAGGTGTGTCATCACATTCCCTCTGAGAACCAACAACGCAATAATATAATTGCTCATTCCATTTTGATGGCATTTAGAAAGATCTGGAAATGAGGAAGTGGAGAACATGAAACTTACAGTCTCACTGAGGGAAGGCACTGAGCTGCAAACATTGCTTTAGGATAGAGAGACACATTTGGAATGGTGGGCTTAAATCATTGAAGTTTCATTGAAATATATATTGATGAGAGGAAACGTGAGACATTTGGATTTGAGGACAAATGTGAAGATATAGTTGTGAAGGCAGATACGATTTGACAAGCTTATTGACACTAGCAAAACATAGAGAGGTCCACGAGTGTGCTTCTTTAGGACCATTATGGTGTTTGTAATTAAAAATTCTCAAATCATCTTCCAAACTAACTTCGTATTAACTGGGGTCTCTTTCATTTCCTCCTTTCCCTCTTTGTCTTTTGCAGTAGAAATATTGATTACATTGTAATTTCCAATATTTGTTGTAACATTCATTATTAAGAAAGTTATGCAGGACATAGAGACCTAAAGGTGATTGTAGAATAGCACCCTAGTTGAGCTGTCCATGCATTGGACGAGCTGTTTCAGTTCCACCATGATATCTTTTACAAGAATTTGGTTGGAGGCACGAACCTCAACGCAGGTTCTTCTGCCCTCAGCTTTCCATCTGTCTCAATATGATTTCCACTGGTTTTGGTGGAAACAAAAATCAGCAGAGAAGCAAATCCAGCCCTAGATTTGTGGTCATCTATTTGACATTGTTGAACAAAGTTGGGAGATTGGGGGTTGGAACTGGACATGGAGAGGTCAGGGATGTGGCTTTGGGCAATGGGGAGGTAGGGGGTTAAGACTGGTAGAAGATGAGGTTAGGGGCCATGATGTACAACTGGGATCAGGGAAGACCAGCGGCAAAGCGTTGGGTGTTATGGAGGTCAGAGATTGGAAATGAGAATGGGAAAGGTCTGGAGTCTGCAGCATTAAAGTGAGTGTCCAAGAAGTCCATGCTTAAATTTGATTTGTACTGTAAGGACCTCTTTGGTAGTGGAACCTAATTACATCTCTCCATCTTTCCTTGAAGTGTGCATTCAGGTTGTGGGGTTACATTGTACCAGTGCTTGGACATGAGAAAGTTGGAAATCCACAGCTGACAATGCTTAATGCAAATTAGCACACAATGTTTCTTTAACATTAGAATTAATCCTGAACAGTTTTAACTTAAGCACAAAACACTTACGCAATATAAATCTGGAATGTTTCAGTATTTCTTTTCTATTCATCCATAAGATGTCAGTGTTGATGCCTAGGACAGCTTTTATTGCCCACCTTAATTGCCCTGGAGAAGATAATGCTGAGCTGCCTTCTTGAACTGTTGCCTTCGGGTGTATATTGTTCCAAATCAAAATGGTGTGCAACTTGGAGGGGAGCTTACAGATGATAGTGTTCCTATGCAACTGCTGCCTATGTCCTTCTAGGTGGAAGAGGTTGCATGTTTGGAAGGTGCTATTGAAGGATCTTTGGTGAGCTTCTGGAGCGCATCTTGTGGGTAGTACACACTGCTGCCATAGTATGTTGATGATGAAGGGAGTGATATTGAAGATGGAGGACAGGATGCCAATCGGCCAGGCTACTTTGTCTTAGATGGTATCAAGCTTCTTCAGTGTTATGAGAGTTGCATTTGTCTGGGCAAATGGGGAGTATTCCATCACAATCCTGACTTGTGTTTTGTAGATTTTGGGGACTGGCAGTGGGGAAGAGAGAATTTCTAGCCTCTGATCTGCTCTTGTAACTATGTTTAGTTTCTAGCTAATGGTAACCTCAAGGATGCCTACAGTGGGAGAATTCAGTGATGATAATGCTATTGAACGTTAAGGGACAATGTTTAGATTCTGTCTTGTTGGAGTTGGTCATTTCCTTACAATTCTGTGGGGAAAGTGCCATGCCTTGTTGCTTCAGTATATGAGGACTCATGAGTGGTGCTGGACATTGTGCAATCATCAGTTAATATCCCGTTCTGATCTTATGATGGATGGAAGGTAATTGATGAAGCAGTTAAAGATGGTTGGGCCTTAGACACTACCCTGAGGAACTCCTGCAATGATGTCCTGTGGCTGAAATGATTTATCTCCAACAATCACAACCATCTTCTTTTGTGCCACGTTTGACTCCAAGCAACAGAGAGGTTTCCCCTTACTGTCAATGAACCTTTCTGCCACTTTCCTGATGATATAGACTGATAGGGTAGTAATTGGCCCAGTTGAATTTGTTTTGCTTTTTGTATACAATATATTCTTGGGCAACTTGCTGCATTGCTGGGTAGATGCCAGTGTTGTAACTGTACTGGGACAGCTTTGATAAGGGTGTGGCAAGTTCTGGAGCACAATTTCTTGGTATTGCCTAGAGTGAATCAAACTGGTTTGTGCTGCTGGTGACCACAGGAGGAGGCTGAGATGGATTATCTGCTCATCACTTCTGGCTGAAGATGGATGCAAGTGCATCAGCCTTGTCTTTTACACTGATCATTGAGGATGGAGATATTAGCGGAGCCTTTACCTCCTGCCCATTGTTTAGTTGCTCACCACCATTCATGGTGACGTGACAGGTCTGCAGAGCTTACATCTAATCCATTGGTTGTCGGGTCACTTCATCCTGTCTATTGCATGCTACCGCTGCGTGCATGTTGTCCTATGCTGTAGTTTTGCCAGGTGGACGCCTCATTTTTAGGTATTACTGGTGCTGCTCTTGGCAGGCCCTCCTGCACACTTCATTGAACCAGGCTTGATCCTATGGCTTGATGTAATGGTAAAGTGGTCCAGAGTCCACGTTGAGGATTCCAAGGCAGCTCTCCCCTGACTATATACCACTGTGCTGCCAGCTCAGCTATGATTTGGTAAGTATGTCTATGTCAGACTGTTACATTGTTCTGTAGTTCTCCCAATCTTGGCACAAGCCTCATATAGAGTCATAGAGCAGTACAGCATGGAAACAGACCTTTCAGTCCAACTCATCCACGCCGAACAGATATCCTAAATTAATCTAATCCCACTTGCCAGCATTTAGCCCATATCCCTCTCAACCTTTCCTATTCATATACCCATCCAGATGCCTTTTAAATGTCATAATTGTACCAGCCTTCACCCCTTCCTCCGGCAGCTTATTCCGTACACGCACCACCCTTTGCATGAAAAAGTTGCCCCTTAGGTTCCTTTTAAATCTTTCCCCTTTCACCTTAAACCTAGGCCCTCTAGTATTGGACTGCTCTACTCTGGGGAATTCCTCGGCTATTCACCCCATCCATGCCCCTCATGATTTGTAAACTTCTTTAAGGTCACCCCTGAGCCTCTGACACTTCAGGGAAAATAGCCCCATCCTATTCATCCTCTCCCTTTAGCTCATACCTTCCAATCCTGCCAAAATCCCTGTAAATCTTTTCTGAACCCTTTCAAATTTCACAATATCCTTCCAGTAGCAGGGAGACCAGAATTGCAGACAGTATTCCAAAATTGGCCCAATCAATGTCATGTACTACTGCAATATGACCTCCCAACTCCTATGATCAATGCAATAACCAATAAAGTCGAGCATACCAAACACCTTCTTCATTATCCTGTCTACCTGTGACTTCACTTTCAAGGAACTATGAACATATATTGGTACGCAGGACTTTACATGGTCATGTATCTGCTGTTTTCATGTCTGATGCCTAGGTCAATGTCATGTTGTTCTTCCTGTTTCATCCCTTTGTTTAGACTTCATCGCAGTTTTACCACTGAATGGCTTGCTGGGCTATTTCAAAGTCAACCGCAGTGTTGTGGGTGTGAAGTTACATGTAGACCAGACCAAGTAAACTTGGAGATTTCCCTCCCTAAAGGGCAATAGTGAGCAATGACAATCAACAATGATTACATGGCTACCAGTAGGTTATATTTAAATCCAGATTTTTTTGAACATGTTTGGAGTTGAATTCATATTCCTAGAATATTTACCTGGTGCGCTTGATTACTAATCCAGTGACATTACCACAATGCCACCTCCATGTACCCCTGCTAACTGTAGTAGCAATTTATACCATCGACAAATCACACTTCAGCAACTTGCCAAAGTTCCTTTAAGAGTACCTCTTGAAACTATACCTTTACCTCACTATACCTAGAAGGGCAAGGACAATAAGTGAATGGAATACCATCATACTCAAGCTCACACCAATATGGAAATATATTGCTGTTTCTTTCATCATCACTGGGCAAAAGTCCTAGAGCATCTTTGCTAACAGCATTGTAGGGACACAGCTACACTGAGCAGCTTTTCAAGGAAAAGACCCAATTTTTTACTTTTTTAAAATGATCTCCTGCTTGGGTGTCAGCATTGCTGGCTAAGGCAGAAACAGTTACAAATCCCTAATTACCTTGAAAAGGTGCTAATAAGTCATCTTCTTGAATACAATGGACAGGTCTGCCAGGCCATTCACTAAGAGCCAACCATGCTGCTGGGGTTCTACAGTTACTTATGGATGGGACCAGATAAAGACAGTAGACTTCCTTCTCTAAAAGACATTGGTGAACTGGAGCGATCTTCCCAACTATCTGGTAGTTTCATGACTATCAACACTGGTCTTAACCTTTTATTAAGGGATGGACAATAAATGCCAACTTCATTAGTGATGACAAATCTAAAGAATGACATAAAAATGAACTAATCATAAAAGATGTAACTGAACAGGCACTACAGTTGAAATAGAACAGCCAGAATTTCCACTTCTATTCAATGACCACTGTTGAAAGTGTTTGCCTCTGTGTGTGTGTGTGTGTGTGTGTTTTTTTGGTGTGCATGCACATTGTCTGAGGATAGGATCAGGCTTAGCTGTGATGTCTTCTGTGGTTAAATATCAATGAAATCATTCTCAAGGCTGACACCTGAACAAACTGTTTGTTATGTGAAAGACCGGGGGCAACTCATACAAAGAATAAGTAATACATTTCGAGCTAGAAAATAAAAATGCTTAATACTTTCAGTAGTCCCTGAATTAGGGAAACAACTTAGTCAACAATTGGAGAACTTTAAATAGACTAGCAAATATACATTGCAACAAAGCCTCTGTAGGAGGATTTGAGTATTAGCACATTGTTCGCAGGAGTACATTCCTTGTGTCTGCTACAGTACAAACTTCTTAACATTCCAGCCCCTCTGAACTTAATCACTTTCATATTGGCAGAGAGTAGCTTGACCTTTTCAACTTCCATTGATTCCATTAAAGCATTTCTTTTGTGGGGAATTTCTATTTGGTCTGCAGCATGTTGTCTTTATTTTGTTAACATTGGCAGAAAATGTTTGGCACAGGTTACAAAGATGAAGCAAATAAAGTTTTGTTTTTCATTAAGTTGCTGTGTAGAACCAGCAAAATAACCCATAATAGCTGAGTACTCAGCAGTTACAAGCAAAGGCTATCATACAATTGACCAAGCAATTACTTGCTGTACTACCACAAATGATTCACTGTAGAGTCACGAACAATCTAATCAGGGAAGTAATGAAACAGTAGACAGTAAAAAGCCACTACTTATGGCAAGGCAATCAAGTGTATTTTTTTAAAAAAGACTTATTGTTTTCAATCTTAAAACCAGGATTCAAATAATGTTTTTCACAATGTCAGATGATACGAACAGATACTTCACATTTTAATGGATAACTTTTACCAGATAAAACAGTCCATTTCCATGCCATTAAATGGAAAATATTTCATTGAATCACAGCAACATTGTTTGGCTCCATACACTACAGCACATATCAAAGCAGAAACAGAAACTGCTTGAGAAACTCAGCAGGTCTGGCAGCATCTGTAGAAAGAAAGCAGAGTTAATGTTTTGAGTCCAACGACTCTTCATCAGTCTCTGGACTCGAAATGTTAACTCTGCTTTCTCCCCACAGATGCTGCCAGACTTGCTGAATTTCTTCAGCAGTTTCTGTTTTTGTTTCAGATCTCTGGTATCTGCAGTTCATTGTCTTATTACATATCAAAGCAGAGAGGGACTGCATTGAACAGTGCAAATAAAATGACATCAAAAATAGATGGGTTCTGTAGTCAGGCATCATCACAAAAAGAATGGAAAGAAGACATGGTCCATGAATGTGTCTTCCTGAAAACAGATGAAACTTTTCCAGTAGTTGTCGACTTTATATCCTTTTAAACTTTCCAGACCAGGAAGCTGCTTCAAGATTACCAGGATCTTCACTGCACTCCTAACATTATAAAGTTTGTTTTCGAGGCACATCATCCTACTCAGATGTGACTCTCCATTGTAAAGAATCCTAGAATGGTCTAATTAGTTACATGCTGCAGCAGGGCTAGGAAGAGTGCTGTAGCCTCCATCCTGTGTGTCCCTGGTCTTGGGCTACCAATATCGATTCCTTAACCTTACCTGTGTACTGTGAATTTCTGTGTTTCCTCCTCAGCTTTGTTGTCTAACTGCTCCAGTATGTATTATTTGTCTTTGGAAGGATATAGATACACAATATTGTTGCTCTTTGCATGGGTACAGATAGTCTAGGGCTGCACTGATCAAAACCCCTTGAGCTTGAAGCTTTCTTCGGCCACATATTTAGAGGCTGTCTCCCCCAGCATGATCAGTGCAGAGTTTAAGCAGCCTCTTTGATAGTCCTGCACATTCCTTCATCATTTTAACTGATGTGCTTGTAGCTGTAGGCCATGCGTCAACCCCACCACAATCAGAGGTCAAATTTAAGGGTCAGAGTCATGCTTATCATCGTTTTTCTCCGATACCTCCTCTGTATTTTAACTTTGTCTTGTCCCCTCCAGTCTCAGATCCACCAACATGAGCTTACCAAGTTGGAAGCTCAAGTCTTTTGGGACCTCTCAGCTGCAGATCACTGGATTATTTGCTGTGTGGATTTCCAGGAAGGTTTCCAGTTTCCAGACATGATCTCTATGCTTTAATTGCTTTATAAACCTTTTGGCAGGCATTCTTTATTGAGGCAATCATCCTAGCTTCCATTTTCTGATTTTAAAAAGACAATGAGGAGAATGAGCAGCAACTTCAGTGGACAGATGAGGGGTCAGGGTAAAAGGTTATAGGTCAGTAGAGCCTTGGACTATATGTAGCTGTGGGGAGAGCAATCAGATTGTGAGATGGCAAGCTCCAACAAACAATACCTAGCAACTGTGTATTCAGGTATGTATTTGTGAGACAGCCAATTGTAGATCAAAATACACTTCCCCAAAGCCAATGAACAGCAATGTAGGAAGACACTGTGCTTCTTCAGGCAGGTCATTACTGTCAGGTGTGGATTCCTTTAAACCTGAAGTCGTCTAATCTGGATTAGGATCGCAACTTTTCCTGTCCAACTAGAAATGCCTTGTTTAGTAAGTAGCATGAAGTTTGTATTATAACAATGCACAGATTACATAACCTGACTATGACTTAATTGCACTATCACGGAAACTGTTAGGAGCACACTAGCCCAAGACTGTCTCTTACCAGCTCCTTCCTTTACTCGAACCAAGTCACCATTACATCATTACATTGGGTGGTGTTAATCACACTCAATCAAGTATTAACTCATCTGAGCATAAAGTCTTTTTATCCTCACAATTATTAAATCATTATATCTTTGTACTTCACCAGACCAGACCAGACTAAACCTGTTGGACTATAACCTGGTGTTGTGCACCTTCTGAATTTGTTTTTAAAGTTGGACTTAAGTAGTAAACAAGGAACTTTTATTACTTGTGATTATTGAATGTTTTTTTCAGCTGTTTCTTGTTCAACACATTAAAATGCTCTCTGCTCAGTTAATTGGATTACCTCAATGTCTATTCCCTAAACCCATGTGATGTCTCTTACATTGTTTCAATTTGAATGATAGCGCATGAAGAATTAAATTACATGATGTCGTGTGATATCATTTGCCCATAATTTGCAACAGAAAAAAAGTTAGAATTCTGGTAGCCTAATACCATAAGCATTCCCTGTTCAGAGCAAAATAATGAGAAACAGAAAGCTCCATAATATTTTCTTCTGTGTTTACAAAAGTAGATGAAAGTAAATGCAGGACCATGAGAGTATCTGAGGAGGTATTATGACTACAAGAGCAAGTCAGAAACTGGAAATTCAGTCCCAACAACACACTTTTTGGGTCTGTCCATCAGCTACAATGTACCTCTCAGGAATATAGTGGAATACTCTCCACATACCTCAATTAGCACAGCTCCAAAAACACTTGAGAAGCAGCTCACTTGTTGAAACCACATCTATCACCTTGTACACTCACCCCCTCCACTACTGACACACAATGGCAGTAGTTTGAACAGTTTATAAGATGCACTGCAGAAACACACTGAGGTATCTTCTGTTGTGTGTGTCACCATATATATGTTCTCATTATATGGGTATTTTAGGGACTTCTGCGACCTAGAGTGTGTTAGAGAGGGTAGCCACTTCTGGTTAAATGAGAAGGGTCTTCTCAAGTAAATAGGATGTCAATTATTGCATCTCGGCAACTACCCTAGGTAGGCTCTAGGTGACTACTAAGACTATTGGAAGGACCTAACCTTAGGTTTGTCATCTATGAGATCCTACTTTTCGCTCCCACCGATTCCCCATGACATCATCAGAGTGGGTGATGCTTATTACGCTTAACCAAGTATCGCCCCTTTCAGACTCATTTAAAGCATCATATCAAACACTTTTCTGATAATTATTGTTATACTTTTATTTATATCATCTCATTTTGTCATAATGCTTTTTCTTCCAAAGTATTTGACTTTACAAATTCATGCAATCAGAAGTTTCACTATTCTCCCGGAAGGTGTTCCCAGCATGTAATGTGTGGCTTATGGAATCTCCAAAAACTTCTGTGTTAGGCAAGAATCATTGACTTCTTTATCTGCTTTACATGACTGGGGTTGCAATTTTCCAAGCTCTCCGCTCCGAGATTATCTGAGTTTCTCACTTGGCCCTGTTAGTTCCATTTTTCTCTAACTGAGCCTCATGGTATTTGTACATTTTGTTGGTGATGACCGATTTAGCTGCAACTTATTTTTAAATTCTTGCTCTTTCAGTCTGGATAACTGCGCCTTTAAAAGTTTCCTCTTCATACTGGGGAATTTATGGCTTGACCCACAAAATCTTTGTTCACTCATTAGCTGAACTGGGACTCAGGACTACTCCCACAAGCCATGGTCATACAATGCAATCAGCTGGACGTCTGCTAGTATTGTTCCATTATTCAAAAAACGGGACGAAGGGATAGACCAGGAAATTACAAATCAGACAGTCTAACCTCAGTGGTGGTGAAGTTATTAAAAAGGCTTCTGAGAGACAGAACATCTGCACTTGGAGAGAGAAGAATTAAAGAGAGATATTCAGCATAGATTTGTTAAAGGAAGATTGTATTTGACAAATTTGATTAATGTGTTTTTGAGGAGATAACCATGAGTGTTAATGAGCATAATGCAGTTGATGTGGTCTGCATGGACTTCACCAAGGTTTTTGTTAAGGTGTCTTACGCAGAAGGGTCAAGAAAATAAGAGCCAAGGCAAAGTGGCACATTGGATCCATAATTGCCTGAGATGCTGGAAGTAGGGGGTGATAGTAGACGGATGTTTCTGTGATTTGGAAGTCCAGTAGGAATCTGCAGGGTTCAGTGCTCATGTCCTTGCTGCTTGTTATGTGCGCTATTGATTTGGACTTAAATGTAAGGGGTATGATCAAGAAGTTTGCGGGTGACATGAAAATTTGCAGGCTGGTAAACAGCAAAGAAGATAGCTGTGAACTGCAGGAGAATGTCGATGGACTGGACAGCTATGCAGAGAAGTCGCAAATGGGATTCAACCTGGAAAAATGTGAACTTGTGCAACTGGGGAGGATGAACGCTGCAAGGAGTTACACTATGAAATGGTAGGTCCCTGGAAGTAAAGAAGATTAAGGTACTTGATGTATATCCACAGATTGTGAAAGACCACAAGCACATAGAGAAGGTGGTTAAAAGGATATTTGCCTTAATTAGCTGAGACATACAATATAAGAGCAAGGATGTCATAGTGGAATTTTATAAAATGCTGATTAGGCCACAACTGGAGTACTGCATACTTTCTGCTCACCACATTATAGGCAGGATGTGATTGCATTTGAGAAGGTTCAGAGAACATTTAACAGGTTGGAGGGTCTGAGCTTTGAGGAAAATTTGGACTGACTGGCATTGTTTTCCTTGTAGCAGTGAAGATTGGGAGGGGATCTGACAGAGGTCTAAACAATGAGAACAGTTATGGATAGGATGGATAGGAAGGCACTTTATTGACTAGAAGAAGGGTCAACAATTAGGGGGAAGAGATTTAATGTAAGAGGCAGAAGGCCAAGAGGAATGTTGAGGAGAATTGATTTTTCACCCAGAGGATGGTGAATGTCTGGAACTCGTTGCCTGAAATGGTAATTGAGTCTGAAACGCTTGTAACAATTGAGCAGCATTTAGATATTCCCTTGCATTACCATAGCCTCTAGTGCCAAGGAATTACTGAAGTCAGACTTTAGTTCACTGGCATGGACAAATTGGACTGAATGTCCTCCTCCTTTGCTGTAAACATCAATGTCTGAATCTGCTTTCGTTCTGCTGACCTCTTTCTGTTCCAACAGGGCACTTAATGAGATCTGAAATGTTTTCTGTGTCATTCTTCGAAGTAGTGAGATGTTGAAAATTGCCATGGATTTTTTTTGGAGATAACACATTGTGGAGCTGGAGGAACACAGCAGGCCAGGCAGCATTAGAGGAGCAGGAAAGTTGACGTTTTGGGTCAGGACCCTTCTTCAGAAATGGAGAGGCGGAAGGGAGCTCAGAGGGAGAGGAGGGGTGGGGCTGGGGAAGGTAGGTGGGATGGTGATAGGTGAGCACAGGAGTGGTGGGGATTGGTCAGTGAGGTGGGAGGGGCGGATAGGTGGGAGGGTAGATGGACAGGTTTTTTTGGAGGTTTGCCATCAACAATTAGCAGTGGCTGTTTCCCTGGAAGTCTTCTGGGTTACCAGCATGTTTGCCTCATTGGGACTGGTACTGCTAAATTATATCTTCAAATTCCACACCGATCATTGTGATGTGTGTGCCAGCAAACCCATGGTCAATTCCATCTAGAAGGACAAAGGGAGCAGATACGTGGGAACATCTTCGCCTGCAAGTTCCCCTCCAAGCCACTCACCATCCTGACTTGGAAATAAACAATGGTTCCTTCACTGTCACTGGGTCAAAATCCTGGAATCACCTCCCTAATGGCATTCCGCATGTGGATTGCCACAATTCAAGGTGGCAGCTCATCGCCACATTTGCAAGGGCATTTTGGGACGGGCAATAAATGTTGGACCAGACAACAACACTCGCACCTCAAGAATGAATAAAAAAAAGTTTAACATTGTGTGATAGAGTAAAAGGGGTGGTAGTAAATCGACCACCCATTTTATATCTCTCAATATTATTTCTATTGAAGTCACTACAAATGCTATACGTAAAAGGAAAAAAAAATGAACCAATGTCTCAAAACCAAGGATTGAAGCCTACAGCCCCTTGAGTCTGTACTGCCATTCAATGAGATCATGGCTGCTCTATGGCCTTTGTCCCACATCCCTTAATACTTTTGCTTAACAAAACTGTATTTGTCTCTGATTTTAAATTAACATCCTTGTTAATGTAGATTTCCAAAGCAGTTAGATGTAGCAGGAAATACAAGCAATTCATTTCATAAGACAAAAAGTGTAATTCACTCAACCTATTCCTACCAAATTTATCTCTGGGAGGGTTTCATAATTCAACCAACATCACCCTGTTCAGTCCATGGGAATAAATTGTCTTTGTAGCACAATTTTAATTACTATTGGTCAGTCTGATTCATACGTGTGACAAGAGTTCAGTCCTTCTGGCATGTCACACAGTCTGTTTGGCAACATTGGATCATTAACAGCAGTCTGAACTTCTGCGTGACATTTGCTAAAACAGCCCAAGCATGGTTTACTGATCGGGAACACAGCCTAATTATGGGTCCTCTCACCATACATGTGCCCTAAGACTAACAGGAGGAAGGACCATATTCTTAGACAACATGGTAACTTGTCCACAAGTAGAATTTTATCGCGGGAAAGCAGTGCATTAACAATTGCCTTGAAACACACTCTAGCCCTAACAGTATTCATAGGAATATACGCAGAGGGAAATAATGGATCACTTCCATTCAGATATAATCACCTTCCTTTTTCACAATCATCATTTGTAGCAGATACCCATGTAAAGCGGGCTACCATTATTGAATTAATTGATGAGAATGCGATGTTGGGTTTAAATGTACAGGGTCACAAACAAATCTAATATCTGTATAATGCTTCCATCTAGTGGCCATTGTATTGAAAACATTTTTACTTTGATTATTAATTGAATGCTTGGAGGGTTCCCCTCTTTAGGTTGCACATTTTTTCAGTAGTCATGGTCTCACGAAAGTTTTTCAAAAATACAAAATTAAAATTAGTCAATCTGCACGCTTCTAGTTTCAAGTTCTACACAGATTTTGAAAAGATTTTATGGACAGGTGTAGGTATGTGTGTTTTCATAGGGACAGCCATGGTGGCTCAGTGGTTAGCACTGCTGCCTCACAGGACCAGGGACCCAGGTTCAATTCCAGCCTCAAGTGTCTGTCTGTCTGTCTGTGTGGAGTTTGCATATTCTCCCCGTGCCTGTGTCTGTGTGTGGGTGTGCTCCAGTTTCCTCCCACAGTCCAAAGATGTGCAGGTTAGGTGGATTGGCCATGCTAAATTGCCCATAGTGTTCAGGGATGTATAGCTTATGTGGGTCATAGGGGGTTGGGTCTGGGTGGGATGCTCCAATGGTCGGTGTGGACTTGTTGGGCTGAAGGGCCTGTTTCCACGCTGTAGGGGATTCTATAACACAGGACATAGGAACATTGGAACATTGAAACAAGCCATTCAGCCCCTTGAGCCTGTACTGCCATTCAATAAGATCATGGCTGCTCTATGGCCTTTGTCCCACATCCCTTAATACCGTTGCTTAACAAGACTGTATTTATCTCAGATTTAAAATTAACATCCTTGCTAATGTAGATTTCCAACACAGTTAGGTATAGCAGGACATACAAGCAATTCATTTCATAAGACAAAAAGTGTAATTCACTCAACCTATTCCTACCAAATTTATCTCTGGGAGGGTTTCATAATTCAACCAACATCACCCTGTTCAGTCCATGGGAATAAATTGTCTTTGTAGCACTGGGAACCTAAAGATAATTTTCACTAAATGTGTTAAACTTAATAACAAGTAAAATTGAGTTGGGTTTGAAAGGTGTTACCAATCCAACTTTGATGCCTTCAGGTGGATGGAGATAAAAATAACTCCCAGAGCCCTGTTGACATTTATTGCAAGATGTATTGGATGAAAGTTAAACTGACGTGTTATATTGCTCCAGGATTATGTTGTTTAACAAAATCTCTGTATGACATACTTAAATGATAGTATTAACGGGTGAGGTACCTATCATTTTGTACTAAATGAATGAATAATTTGTATTTATACAGTGCCTTTCATGACCTCAGGAAGTTCCAAAGTACCTCATAGCTGGTTAAAGTAGTTTTGAAAAGTAGCCATGCATAATATTTTCATTTGCATCCCTCTACAGAAAGGTGGGAACATGTAATCATGTAAGAAGAAGTTAGAAAGTCAAAGGAAGGAGAATTCAAATGTGTAGCCATGAAAGGTATTCAATAGACAGTTTAAAAGAAATCGGACTATTAGGAACCATAGTGCTATAAGCAGTTAGCCATGTATAGCATTATGCAGAAGTCAGTAGAATCATAAACTATTTGGCCCTAGCAGTAGAATTATGAATAAATAAATGATAAATAAATTGGAGGAAGTCATCATTAAGTGGATCATTTAGTGTCTCATTCTAATCACAAAGACACTGGAGGGATATCCCAGAACTAGATGCAGTGCAGAGAAGCTCCATAGACTGATTCCGTTTGGTCAAAGTCCAAGTTTTAAAGAACTAACTGGAAAAACGTATGAGATGTGCAGATCAAGAAAACAACATTAAATGATGAAAAGAGAAGAAAGATGTAGGTTTTAACTGGTAAAAGGGCAAGTTTAGGATAGAAGATGCTTCTTCAAACAAAGATATGATAGAAGATCATTAAAAGCCAATTTGATGTTTCACTGATAGGACTTCAGAGCTACTATGGATGATTGGGCCAAATTGAATCATTCTAGTGATTTGTGACGACTAGCAATAGCACAGTGTCATCCAAGAACAGTAACAGTATTTGCCAGGGGTACGAAAATTAACATTTACCCAATGCTTGCACATGACAATAGTTGTAATCTCTATAAACATATGATACATTATCAAATATCTTCCCTGAATTTGTTTTGAAAACATATGAGGTACTATTATTTTCTTCGTACATCTGTGTTTTTAATTACAGGTATATGGACAGCTGGTAAAGAATTTTCAAAGTTTGTTCTTTTTATTTAATGTTTGAGCTCAAATTAGTGTAATCTTTGGCCGTGCAATTATGCTTATCCAAATGTCTCTCCTAAACAATTCAAAATTGGTCTGCCATCTCGTGGTAGAAAAGGACAATTGCAGGAAATTAAACTCCTGGTATAAAGGAGGACTTCCCAAAACAAGAAAGGCTTGCATTTATGTTGTACTTCGCATGACCACTAGATGTTTTGAAGCCCTTTACGTCTTTTGCATCTTTTGAAGCATGGCCACTGTTTTAATGGGGAAAAAGTGGCAACCAATTTATATTCAGCAAAGTTCCACAAACAATAATGTGGTGATGGCTGGACAATCTGCTTTTGGTGATGCCAATTAAGGAAAAAAATAGTGTACAGGGCTCTGGGGATAATGTCACCTGCACCTTTTTAAAGAAATGCCATGGGTACGTGTCCATTCATAAACCAGAGAAATCCACTGGATCTGGCAGATGTAGTCTTGGTTTAATGTATTACCAAGAAGAAGGCACTCCAGGAATACAGCGATCCCTCAATACCACGCCAGAGTGTAAGCCTTACCTTTATATTCTCAAGAGCTGGACTGGAATTTGAATCCCTGACCTTTTGATTCAGGGGCACAGGATCTACCAACTGAGCCATGGCTAATGCATTACTGGAAAATGGTTCAACCTATGGGGCACCAATGCATCAATGTATAATTATTGTCATGGAGTTTTTAAAAAAAAACCCTCTACATATGCAAGTTTTGTTTGCATGTCCCTGATGGTCTTTATGGATGACAGTGAGGGTAACTTTGATTTTACAGGCAATATCTGATTTTATTAAAGTCAGTAAGAAATAAAAGAACCAGGTCTCATGTATGAATAATACAAACATGACATGTGACCATTCTCAAAAGCAGGAAACCTGAGACTCTTTAAGGAGCTGTTCAGTCATAAACAACAAATCGTGTTTCAAGAGAATCATGTTTCCGTCAGCATGTTATTCTTCATGTGGCCCTATTTAAGATAAGGTTCTAGATACTTATGTCTTCGGGTCACATTCAATGATACATAGATGTTAACATGCACATGTCTGAATACTAACTGTGAGAAATAATTCAACTGCCCCCTTTATCCCAAACAGAAACACATGTCAATTCATTTAGGGGGTGCTTCACAGGGTCGATCAGATGTGGTTGATTCCCCTTGTGGGAGGACGAGAAGACGTAATCTCAGAGTCAGGTGTAGTCAATTTAAGATAGAGATAAAAAGCTACAGCCACCTGGACTATACATTCTCACACCCCACTTCCTGTAAAGACTCCATCCCATTCTCTCAGTTCCTCCGTCTCCGTCGCATATGTTCAGGTGAGGCCAACTTCGACAAGGGAGCCTTTGAAATGTCCACCTTCTTTCTCAACCAAGGATTCCCCAGCTGTGTGGCCGACAGGGCCCTCAACTGGGTCCAACCCATCTCCCGCACTTCTGCTCTCACACCTTCTCTTCCCTCCCGCAACAGCGTTGGGGTTCCCCTTGTCCTTACCTATCGTCCCACCAGCATCCACATCCAGAAGATCATCAGGCGCCATCTCCACCACCTCCAGCAAAATGCCACCACCAGACACATATTCCCCTCCCTTCCCTTGTCCGCCTTCTGCAGGGACCGTTCCCTCCAGGACACCCTGGTCCACACTTCCTTCACCCCCTAACACCTCCCCACAGTCCTACGGCACCTTCTCCTGTAACCGGGAAAGGTGTAACACATGCCCATTTACATCCTCCCTCCCCAGTATCCAAGGGCCCAAACGTACCTTCCAGGTGATGCAACATTTCACCTGCACTTCCCAGAATCTGGTCTACTGAATTCGCTGCTCACAATGTGACCTCCTCTACACTGGGGAAATGAAGCATAGACTAGGTGACTGCTTCACAGAACATCTATGTTCTGCTCGCAAAAAATACCCTGAACTACCCTTTGCCTGCCACTTTAACGCACCACCCTGTTCTCTGTCCCTGGCTTGCTGCAGTGTTCTAGCGAAGCCCAACGCAAGCTAGAAGAACAACAACTCATTTTCCGCTTGGGGATCCTGCAGCCCTCCGGACTCAATATTGAGTTCAATAATTTTAGGGCCTAAACTCTCCCATGTCCCAGCCTCCTACCCCACACACCAGGCCTTGTTACCACATAGCCTCCCATTACACACTACCTGTTATTAGTCACTAATAGTCCCCATAACAACGATTCACCCTCCCAGCCTGATCATTATCAACTCTTTGCCTGTCCAACTGCTCTTCTCTCTCTTTAGGCTCTATCCTATCATTTACTCCCTACCCCAACCCCCTCCTCTTTTTTCTGTATATAAACTGACGTTTTCCCAGCCACCATCAGTTCTGAGAAAGGGTCACTGGGCCTGAAATGTTAACTCTGTTTTTTTTCCTTCACAGATGCTGCCAGATCTGAGCTTTTCCAGCAACTTGCTTTTGTTCCTGATAAGAAGGAACTTGTTTTTCTCAAAGGGTAGAACACTTGTGAAATTCTTTACTGCAGAGGGCTGTGAAGGTTGAGCCACTAGGTGTATTCAAAGCTGAGACAGACAGATTTTTAATCAGCAAAGGAATCAAAGGGTATGGGGATAAAACGAGAAAGTGAAGTTGAGGATTATCAGATGAGCTAGGGTATCATTGAATGTGAAGTAGACTTGTTGAGCGAAATGGCTTATTTGTGCTCCAATGTCTTATGGTCAATAATTATACTAGCAGAGATTACAAGATTAACATTTCAAGCTTTCAAGCTTTGGAGATTTGACAACTTGTCCTGATCTGGTGATCATAAACCAGAGAAGTACATGTTGTGGTCAGTTTGACAACTTAATTCATTTGCTGCTAGAGGCTGTCACTCAACATCACCACACAATCATCATTATCAAACTTGTTTTTCCCTTCTCCCTTTATACATGATTGATGCGCCATACAGTGGTCTAAGCTGGCTTCACTTCCTTTTCAATGTTGCATATTTTAGAAACCTTTGGCATCCAAATATTTGTATTTATATTTCTGACTTGTACCCTGTGCTCACTGTACAGTTGTGGTAGTTTTTTATTTGCTGGCTGGTCATGTATCTCTTTCAGTCTCCTTTGACTTTGAAGAATAATATCCGTGTTTCAAAATGCTTAGATAATTGGTTGCTGGGCAAGATTGTCCACGCTAGCCATCTGATCAAATTTTGAGTGAGATTACTACTTCCTTCTTCTGTAGTGTTGCATGAAAATGCTGCAACGCAAGGCAAAGATCTTGTTTTGTCGCTCAATATTTGATGATCATTGACTTGCTATTGCATACCATATGTTCCACAAGACCATTTTAGGGAAGGCCGTTGAGTAACAATGGGATATGGGTCACTTCCTCACACCATCTATTAGATCTGACCGAATAGATGAAAATAACAGTCATTGTGTCACAGATGGTTGCACTTATTGTGTTGCTAAGTCATCAAACAATGGGAAATTTGGAGAAGTAACCTTCCCTAGCACTTTGTATAGATCTGTGACTTTATTTATCCAAAGACTAGTTGGAAAATCATTTGGATGTAGAGGCTTCCGCTACTGCTGGGGTTGATACATTTGACATGCCTGTCAAACAGTCACCAGGCATTGAATATCATGATTCATCCCTGGCAAACTCACAGATTCACTGCTAGATGTCTGTGTGTTCAATACTTATGTGTCCTTGATATAACATGGTCATGATATGCTGATGTAATGATCTTGGAATTAGGACTTGTTTGCCCTTGAAAATAACTTGCTGTGATAAATCAAGTTAACCTCTGCATAGTCAAAATGAACAAATCTTCTCAGGAATGTCTTTAGTACTGCCAGGCCATCCCTGGATAGCAGTCTTTTGCAACTCCTCTAGTCGTTCATTTTTGGTAGCTGCTAATTGCAACTGCTCACCCTTCTCTGACTGAATTGTAACATATCTACTGAAATAATGTCTTCAATTTCAGCTGATTCAATAGTGTCATGAGTTGTCTATTCTACCACAGTGGGGTGTGGTATGACACTGATGAACTATAACTATACTGAGATCTGTTATGGTAGTAGCCTTGTCACTGCTGGACCATTGGGATCCACTAGGTCGAACCTTTCCGGAAGCCATAATTAGCTTGTGTACTGGTGCTACAGTGTACAGGACTGGTGGACCATTGTATGTGTGAGAAGGTCTCACATACCATGGAGCACCACTTGCTGAGCTACATGTCTTTCAGGATGTGTAGTCCTAATTTGTTGCATCAGTTCCTGTATTCATTTCAGAATTTAAGGTGTTAATCTGCCTTGTCAGGATGTATGATGTTATGGTCATAAAAGTTACTGATCTGGTGCTGTCATCATGCTGTGTGTTATTAATGATATGGAAAGCTTAGTCATTTTCCAGAATTTGTCTTTTCCTGAATTGTCTGCCTTTATTGATGTTTTTGCACTTGTGCATTTTCTTTAGACGTTCTTTTCTGCCTGTATTGTGGAGTTGTTGCATTTGGATGGTCACTTTGTTCTGTTCTGGGGTTGGCTTGGCATTTGGGACCAGATTTCCTGCACGTATTCCCATTGTTATTGTGCACAACATGTTTTGTAGATGAAAAGAACTGCTGGATAGCTTTTTGGTAGGTGCAAGAAACTGCATCAGTTGCAGATCTTGCGGGTTTGGTGTACTTTGCTAATTGTAACAACAGAGAGGCAATTACTAACTTGATGACCTTATCAGAGATCATCTTCAGAGAAATCACACACATTCTTTGCTACAGTATTTTGCAACAAACTCATCAATTGACTTTTGGCAATAATGTCTGTATTGCATCAGTTAGAGTCTATTAATCCAGACGTTAATTCTTGAGCTGGTCTGCAAGTGCCAGTTCTGGATTTTTCTGATCTTCAACAGAAAGACCAGAAGTGTTCATTTGGCAAAACCCATCTGTTGGTGGTAAGATTTTCAGAGATCTCTTCACAGGATCATCTAACACTTGATCTGTAAAGTAAAATTGTATATGTCATTTTTTCTTTATTTCCTCAAAAGGCAGTGGAAGTGGAAATTTCTAAGCTAGACGTAGATAGATTATTAATTACCAACGAGATGAAAGATTATCAGGGGTATGCAGGATTGTACAGTTGAGGTTAAAATCAGATCAGCCACGACCTTATTGAATAGTGGAACAGGCTGAAAGGACCAAGTGGCTAACTCTTGTTCCTTGTTTGTATGTATATATCGTTGGCTGCACAATCCATATTTAAGTGTCAACATTGCATTACTTGTGGAAGAGCTTGGTTTTACTTATTAGTAGAGGGCAGGATTTTTTTCACGTATTTTGCTTTTCAACTCTTTTATTTTTTCCTTTTTACTTTTGTTTTACTTTTTTTCATTGTTGCTGCCATATTAATAAGCTTTAAACATCATAAAGCTTTTGCTTCAAATAAGGGTAGAAGCCTGTGGTATCACATTGCTGTCACAAGATGGAAATCAAGCCAAATAAGGAATTATGACAGCACAGGGACCTCTGTCTGTCCTGGCATAGAAATGGGAGAAGAAATGGCAGAAACAATGAACCTTTGCACACAGGTAAGTTTCCTTAGTTTAGAAAAACACCTTTCAGTATTGTAAACACATTCATAATACTTCAATAACTAAGCTGTAAGAAGACTTTGATTGTGTCTTTTAACATTTAAATCAGAAAACAGTAGATGGGAGATTTTTTGGTAAAGACAAAATTTATAGGCTTGTCAGAATTGATATTTCAAGTAGGAAATAGGTAGTCCTTTCAGGTTGCTGAATTTACAAATCTCTACTCACAAGAATTGGTTTGAAGACTATCAACGAGTTGATGTTGAATCAGGTTTCCAAATATCTACCATTGAGAACTTGGACTCTTCTGTAAGTTGCTGCTCACCGAGGTGTGGGCTTTGCCTCTAGCAGTGTACTTGAAACCAAGGTGTCAATGTTTATATTAGTTTATATTAATATGCGTGGGTAGAATGGGATTGAAAAATAAATTTATGAAGGTCTTGATATACAGTTGCAGGCATTTCAGTATCTGGGCTCTTTGTTTACAAACAGTAGCATGTGTCTCACCAACATGTCATGCTTCAAGCAATCAAGATGAAATCTGAGATGTTTATACTTTCAGGTCACATGCTATGTACAATAATGATATCATGGATATATCTTTTAAAGGTATTCTGCATATTATCTGTAAGACAGAATGCAATATCAACTAATTTTCTTCTGGTGGAATTTTTCCCGAGCAATCCAAAACTAATCTCATTGCCCTGTTTTCTGCTCATAGCCTTATAGTTTCCTCTGATGCAAACATCCTTCCCTTAAAATATGCAGGCGTGAAATCACCTCCAGCTGACTTTACGTGAGATGTATTTGGGATGGTAATCATAAGGGAATAAACTGTTAAAGGCCTCTAACTCATTACAGAAAAAAATTGCATCTGAATTCTACTCCAAAAATATCAGCATTACTCATTAAGATCTGGCACAAACACATCCACCTCCTCTAATTTAGGTCAATACATCACAGCAAATATCTCTGCCTTGTTACCCTCTATTTGCGTCACATCCCTTCCCCACTATATCAGAGATAATAAAGCAGCTGCAAGGTACCCTCGAGATGCTTAACATATTGAATAGGTCATTTTGCATATTGTGACTTAAGGCTTGTGATCCTCTGCCTGCAATTACATGCAACATATTTGTGGTGAGGAGGGCACAGAAAGTCTGCAGAGAGATATAGGCAGGTTAATTGATTGGGGAAAAGCTTGGCAATGTGGAAAAAATTAGGCTATGCAGTTTGGCATAAAGATAGAAAAGCTGGAAATTATTTAAATGGAGAGAGACGGCAGATCACTGCAGTACAAAGGTGTTTGGGGATCCTCGTGCGTGAATCACATAAAGCTAGCATTCATTTCAGTGGGTGAAGGGGGAGGTGAAAGGAATGTTGGCCATTATTTCTAAGAAAATGGAATGTAAAAATAGAGAAATCGTGCTAAAACCATACAAGACTCAAGTCAGGCCTTAGCTGGAATATTGTGAACAATCTTGGTCCCCTTGGAGAAGGGTCAGTTTGTTGATATGAGGAGAGATTGAGTAGGTTGGTCTTGTACTCATTGGAATCCAGAAGAATGAGAGGAGACATTATTCACACATAGAGCCTCTGCATGTCTCTGAACTTCTGGGAAATAGATCAGTTCAAAGCAATTTTGAGTTCATACTGAATTTCTCCATATTTCTCTCATTTGGCTTGAGACTCCAACTGGCATAACACTAAACACACTTTTCTACCTTTGGAAGCATAATAGCACTGCTCCTAGGCCAAAGAAACTGACATTGGTTTCCAGTATGGAAGGAAGATGGAAATCTGGGTAGCTAAGCTCAGGAGATGAAACAAACTTTTACAAAAAGAATCTTCATATTCTGGGATCCAGCTCCCTATAATTTTTCTTGAAGTCTCTCACCTTGAATGTACTCTTCCACTAGCTGTTCCTGATTTACTCAGCAAGCCATGGAGTAGGACAGGCAACTGGTAGAGCCTTGCACAAGCCTCCTACTGTAACTGGCTAGACTATGAAGACCACACATATCCCTCCCCAACTTAGGCTGACACCCTTGTACCCCTTGGATTTTGCATCATCAGGAGCAATACCTACCTGGCTAACAAAGTGCCCAAAATTCTGTAGTTTTGTCCAGAAAAGTTGGTACTGCTTTGGTTTGACTTTCAAGTTAACGTGTGACAAATAGGCCACAAGAACCGTCTAGTCTTTCATGATCTCGTGGAATGTCAAACTGAAGACAAGTATATGCTCCTGGTACACAAGGACAGACCGGAAATTAAGGTCATCAAAAACTTTATTCATTCATACGCATGCAAGTGGCAGCAGCATTACAAAGTCCAAACATCATTCCTGTGTATTTGTAACGTTCCATGGTGCCCACTTAGAATATTATTTTTTCCAATGTCTTGTTCAGCAATGGGTAGCTTGTTATAACTGTGGGCCAAATCAAGACTGCAAAAATACTTCGCACCTTTGAGAATTTGCAATGCTTCTCAATCCTAGGTAGAGGCTAAGCATCCTTATGAATCTTTGCATTGAGTGCTTGGTAATTGACACTGATCCTCAATTTCCTTCCTCAGAAGGACTATGGAAGAGGCATACTGACTTGATAACTCTCAGATGATGTCTCATCCCAAAGTTCTCTGCAGGTAATTCATAGCATTCATTCATTCATAGAATCCCTAGAGTGTGGAAACAGGCCCTTCGGCCCAACAAGTCTACACCAACCCTCAGAGCGTCCCACCCAGACCCATCCACTTATAACCCACTTAATCTACACATCCCTGAACATTATGGGCAATTTAGCATGGCCAATCCACCCAGCCTGCACATCTTTGGACCGTGGGAGGAAACTGCAACACCCAGAGGAAACTTATGCAGAAACGGGGAGAATGTGCAAACTCCACACAGACAGTCGCCCGAGGGTCCTGGGTCTCCAGCACTGCGAGACAGCAGTGCTAATTACATAGGTACTGTGCCGCCCCAGTTTTGGAATTCCCCTTTATTGGACAGTCATCTTTAGTCACAATTCTGTGACTCACCAGGTCACAATACCTGTTAGTTGAGCATACGTATTAAGGCTTGAACATATTGAGAGATCTCCTGGTGTCCTTGGAAGCAGGAGCAGTGCATTACAAGATCGGAAAATGGGGCTCAGCTTGTGTCAGCTTGTACAAGTCCTGAGAAATTTTTGAGTAACAGGGAATTGAGCTGATCTTTTACCCACACAAACAATCACTTTCCTTGAACATTCACGCCAGTTATAACATACTTGTCAATATCAGTGTCACATGCCATGTGTGGCAGAACTCCCATCATCATCATCTTTACTGGATGTTATCCTGGACTTGCTGAGAGTAAAAACAAGCTGCCTCCTTTGGTTCTCCTTCAAATTGCAATATCCATCTCTGGAATGAGATTAGCGATGTTTCCTCCAGTCAGTCCGCTGTCCACAATACGGGTAGGTTTAACGGCTTTCTTGGTTGGAGGTAAACATTTGTGTTGCTGACATTGGCAATTTACAATGGTGCCCCGCCCTTTCTTACACAGGAGTGAGGGTGGCTCCCAGAATTACATCAAGTGGGAACTCGTATGCTCAACTACCTTAATAGTATCTTAAGATCTTAAGAAATAGAAACAGGAGTAGGCCATTTGGCTGCTCAGCCCTACAATAGAATCATGGCTGCTCTGACATTTCTCAGGTCCGCTTTCCTGCCCTTTCTTCATATCCCTTGATCAAGAATCTACCTATCTCAGCCTTAAATATATGCAAGGACTCTGCTCTCGTGGCTGTCTGTGTCAAGGAATTCCAAAGACTGACAACCCTCTGAAAGAGGAAATTCTTCCTCATCTCCCTCTTAAATCGGTGCTCCTTAATTCTGAGAATATGCCCCCTGGTCCTTGACTCTCCCATGAGGGGAAACATTCTCTTAGCATTTACCCTGTCAAGCCCCTTAAAGAATGCTTTACATTTCAATGCAATCACCTTTCATTCTTCTGAATTCCAATAAATATAGACTCAACCTGTTTAGTCTTTGCCTATAAGACAACCCCTCCATACCAGGGATTATTCTAGTGAATCTTCTCTGAATTGTCTCCAATGAACTGATATGTTTCCTTAAATAAAGGGACAGAACTGTTCTCAGTACTCAAGATGTTGTCCCACCAGCACTTAGACTTCCCTACTCTTATACTCCAATCCCTTGAAATAAGGGCCTACATTCCATTAGCGTTCCTGCTTACCTGTGCACGTGTGCTAGTTTTCTGTGTTTCATGCCCATCATCCTTGTGCGTTGCAGCTTTCTGCAGTTTTTTCTCCATTTAACTAATACTGTTCTTTTGATCTCTCTTCCAAAATGAACAACTTCACATTGTCCCATATTATTCTCAATTTCCCAACTTTTTGCCCACTTACTTATCTCTCAATATTTCTCTTCAAACAGTTTGTTTCCCTTTCACAATTTGCCTTTCCATCTATTTTCATATCATCCACAAACTTGGCTACATTTACTCCCTTCCCATTAAGATATATGGTAAACAGTTATGATCCCAGTCCTGATCCCAGTGGAACCCACTAATTACAGGTCACCAATCTGAAAAAGAATCCCTTATCCCCAGCTTCCACGCTTGGCCAATTTTCTATCCATGCCAATGCACCACTTCTAGCACCACAGGCCCTTATAACTTAATCTTTCGTGAAATACCTTGTTGAATACCTTCTGAAAGTCCAAATATGACACATCTATTGGCTTTGTTCGATCCACTCTGGTTGAGACGTTCTTGAAATACTCAAATTAGTCAGATATGATTTCCCATTTAGGAAGCCATGCTGACTCTGCTTGATTAGATTATGATTTTCAAAATGTTCTGCTATTACTTCCTTAATAATTGATTCCAGTACTTTTCCAACAAATAGATGTTAGGCTAATCAGCCTACAGTTACACACTCAGGGATAGTAAGAACTGCTGATGCTGGAGTCAGAGATAACACAGTGTGGAGC
>JAHRHZ010000061.1:5543227-5584425 GCA_024137785.1 Ginglymostoma cirratum | reverse complement strand
AGCAGTGCAGCAATACAGTGACACACTGTTTTTGCTCAGATACTGTACCATTCAGCAATGCACTGACACACTGCCTGTATTTGCACAGACACTGCAGCGGTGAAGCAATGCAGTCACATATTGCCTGTAATTGCTGAGGCTCTGTGACTTTGTCTGCTTGCCACCATGGACAGGTTGGCAGCTTCCATGGAGAGATGTGCCCAGCATCCTCCTGAGCTGTTGTAAAGTCGATAACATCTGCAATGACAAAAATATCTTTGGCCTGTCCAGGCACAAGCATTCCTCTGGCTGCCTGACCAAACCTTCAGGGCCAATGAAGCAGGCTCCCTCCACCCCAGCTGCAGAGGAGGGGTGCTCAGCATGTCTCAGTTGGAGGGAGAAGAAGAGAAAACTCAACCAATGGTACGTGTGGGCGATGGCTGGGAAACTGATGTAAATATTTTGTACAGCAGACAATGTGATGTAAAATGTTTTTTTTATAGCATACAAAGGCATGTATATTTTATCCAAATGCAATGTTAAAAGTTTGGTTTTCACATATTGATTCAGTAATAATTACATTTCATAAACCTTTGCATTTTAGCGTTCACCTGGTTGTCCATGTATCTGTTTTACTTGTAGATGTTTCATAGTGCCCTGTGGCATCACTCCATGGCCATGAGGCATAATGGCTGAGGTTGTAGGATGATCACCAAACACATCCTCTGGCAGCTGACTTAGCAATGTGTGTGCATGGAATTGGCTCACTTAGACACTTTGGACTGTACTCGCAATCATTGCTGGATAAGGTTTGGTTGGTGGTGTGTTCCCCATTACTGAGTGTCAGGGAGGTGCAACTAGATAGTCAATGCTGTAAGATTGCCAGGGTGTAGGGACCCTGATGCCTGTGTTGCCAAGCTAACATGTTTTGCAAGATAAAGTTATTCCCATGTGAATGCCCATAAATTGGTTATAGATGCAGCCCCACCCACACACATTAGCTCACTTTCCCTGCCCATTGTGTCTTCTCAGCCCTTCTCCTCAACATTATGTTCCATCCATGTGTGTCATGACTAGAATGGCAGTGAGTGGTTCTCTGCTACTTGCATTCTCACTCACACGCTGCTGAGACCTCAAAAATCACCCTCTTCTTTCAAGGTGTCTACTGCTTCAACCTAGAAAGCTTCACGCTTTCTCAGGCCATCATCCAAGCCATGTCAATACGACTCTAACTGGCACCTGTCCCCTCTTCCATCAAGTCCCCTTTCCACAGTCCCCTTCAGGCAGGTAGAGGGATCCTGCAGTCAGAAGCAGAGGTGCCTCAGTTCTTGACCTTGTCCAACAGGTACAAGGAACTTGCTCCTGTGTGGATGATGAAAAGGGCTGCAGGGAGGATGAGCCAACTGACGACTGCACCGTGGTATGGGAGGCCATTCTAGAGGGGGGAGCAAAAAGACAGGTGATAGTTGTAGGGAGGAAAATCAGAAGAGCAGGAAAGCTGATGTTTCGAGGATCCAGACCTGAAACATCAGCTTTCCTGCTCTTCTGATGCTGCCTGGCCTGCTGTGTTCATCCAGCTCCACACCTTGTTATCTCAGACTCCAGCATCGACAGTTCCTACTATCTTTGGTAGTTGTAGGGGATTCTATAATTCGGGGGATAGATAAAGTCCTTTGTAAGCAGGATCGAGAGTCCCACATGGTGTGTTGCCTGCCCAGTGCCAGGGTAAGGGATATCTCTGGCCGGCTTGAAAGGATATTGGAGAGGGAAGAGGACGATCCAGTTGTTGTGGTCCACGCCGGAACAACCAACATAGGCAAGACTAGGAAAGAGGACCTGTTCAGAGATAATCAGGAGGAAGGAACCAAATTAAAGAAAAGGTCCTCAAGGGTTATAATCTCTGAATTACTGCCTGAGCAATGTGCTAATTGGCATAGGGACATGAGAATAAGGGAAGTAAACATGTGGCTAAAAGAGTGGTGCGGGGAGGTGGGGTTCCTTCTCATGGGGCACTAGCATCAGTATTGGAACAGGAGGAATCTGTACCATTGGGACGGTCTCCATCTGAACCGAGCTGGGACCCATGTTCTTGCGAAAAGGGTAAATAGGTTGGTCAACAGGACTTTAAACTAGAAAGTGGGGAGAAGGGAATGGTGAAACCTGCTCCAGTGAGAAACAAAGCAGCGGGTTAACATCTGTGGTGGTGGATTCAAATATGTGGAAAAATATGAAAGAAATGACAGGGAAGGAGAACTCAGGAGAGGTTATTAAAGTCTCCAGCACAGACACAAATAGGACAGAGTGTTTGGAAAGGGCTAGCAATCAAACTTCAAGCACACTGGATAAACAAATGTCAATGAGAAGAGGGAGGGTTAATACAGGACCGAAGGTGTTATATCTGAATGTATGCAGGATAAGGAATAAGGTAAATGAGCTTATGGCACAGATCGAAATTGGCACGTATGATGTGGTAGACATCACGGAGACGTGGCTGCAAGGGGATCAGGATTGGGAACTGAATATCCAAGGATATACATCCCATCGAAAAGGTAGACAGGTGGGCTGAGGGTGTGGGGTTGCCTTATTCGTAAGAAATGAAATTAAATCAATAGGAAGAAACGAAGTAGGGTCAGATGGTGTAGAATCTGTGTGGGTAGAATTCAGAAACTGCAAAGGTGAAAAAACCATAGTTGGAGTTGTGTACAGGCCTCCAAACAGTAGTCAGGAGCTGGGGCACAAGATACACCAGGAGATAAAAAAGGTGTGTAAGAAAGGCAAAGTCACAGTGATCATGGGGGATTTCAATATGCAAGTGGACTGGGAAAATCATGTTGGTAGTGGATTGCAAGGAAAGGAGTTTGTGGAATGTCTATGAGATGGCTTTTTGGAGCAGCTCGTGGTGGAGCCTACAAGGCAACAGGCAATACTGGATTTAGTGTTGTGCAATGAGGCAGAATTGATAAGGGAGCTTAAAGCGAAGGAACCCTTAGGAGGGAGTGATGATAATATGAAAGAATTTACTCTGCAATTTGAGAGGGAGAATCAGCGGTAATGGTATTACAGCTGAATAAAGGTGACTACAGAGGTATGAGGGAGGAGCTGGGCAGAATTGACTGGAAGAGGAGCCGAGCAGGAAAGACAGTGGAACAGCAATGGCAGGAGTTTCTGGGAGTAATTCAGGAGACACAGCAAAAATTCATCCCTAGGAAAAAGAAGCATTGTACAGGGAGCATGAGGCAACCACGGCTGACTAAGGAAGTCAGGGATAGCATAAAAGCAAAAGAGGAAGCATATAATGTGGCAAAGGGCAGCAGGAAACCAGAGGATTGGGAAGCTTACAAAGACCAACAGAGGGCAACAAAAAAAGAAATAAGGAGAGAGAAGATTAAATATGAGGGTAAGCTAGCCAGTAGTATAAATGAAAACTGTAGGAGTTGTTTTAGATATATAAAGGGCAAAATAGGGGTAAAAGTGGACATCGGATCACTGGAAAATGATGCTGGAGAGATAGTACTGGGGAACAACGAAATGGCTGAGGAACTGAATAATTACTTTGCGTCAGTCTTCACAGTGGAAGACACCAGTAATCTCCCAAAAAATCAACAGCGTCAGGGGGCAGAGCTGAGTATGGTGGCCATCAGCAAGAAAAAGGTACTAGTAAAACTGATTGGCCTGAAGGTGGATAAATCACTGGACTAGATGGACTACACCCCAGAGTTCTAAAGGAGATAGCTGAAAAGATAGTGGAAGCGTTAGTGGTGATCTTTCAGGAATCGAGAGAGTCAGGGAGGGTCTCAGAGGACTGGAAAATCACTAACATGACATCCCTGTTTAAAAAGGGAGTAAGGCAAAAGACGGAAAATTACAGGCCGATTAGCCTAACCTCAGTTGAGAATAAGATTTTGGAGTCCATTGTAAAGGATGAGATTTCTGAAATTTGGAAGCGTATGGTAAAGCAGGGCAAAGTCAGCATGGCTTCACCAAGGGGAGGTCATGCCTGACAAATCTGCTAGAATTCTTTGAGGAAGTAATAAGCAGGTTAGACCAAGGAGAGCCAATGGATGTTATCTACCTGGACTTCAAGAAGGCCTTTGACAAGGTGCCGCACAGAAGGCTGCTGAGTAAGATAAGGGCCCATGGTATTAGAGGCTAGGTGCTAGCATGGATAGAAGATTGGGAGTCTGGCAGAAAGCAGAGAGTGGGGATATAAGTGCCTTTCTCAGGATGGCAGCTGGTGACAAGTGGTGTTCTGCAAGGGTCAGTGACCACAATTTTTCACTTTATACATTAATAATCTAGATGAAGAAACTGGGCATTCTGGCTAAATCTGCAGATGATACAAAGATAGGTGGAGGGACAGGTAGTGTTGAGGAGGTGGGGAGGCTGCAGAAGGATTTGGACAGGTTAGGAGAGTGGGCAAAGAAGGGGCAGATGGAGTCCAACGTGGGAAAGTGTGAGGTCATGCACTTTAGTAAGAAGAATAAAAGCATGGACTATTTTCTAAATGGGGAGAAAATTCAGAAGTCTGAAGTGCAAAGAGACTTGGGAGTTCTAGTCCAGGATTGTCTCAAGGTAAACTTGAGTCAGTAGTCAGGAAGGCAAATACAATGTTGGCATTTATTTTGAGAAGACTTGAATATAAAAGCAGGGATGTACTCAGTACTGAGGCTTTATAAGGCTCTGGTCAGGCCACATTTCGAGTATTGTGTGCAGTTCTGGGCCCCATATCTCAGGAAGGATGTACTGGCCCCGGATCGGGTTCAGAGAAGGTTCACGAGAATGGTCCCAGGAATGGAAAGCTTAACATATGAGAAACATTTGAGGACTCTGGGACCACACTCATTGGAGTTTAGAAGGATGAGGTGGGGGAATCTAATTGAAACTTACAGAATACTGAATGGCCTGGACAGAGTGAATGTTGGGAAGATGCTTCCATTGGTAGGAGAGACTAGGACCCGAGGGCACAGCCTAGTACATCCCTCCTAAGATATGGAGCCCAAAACTACACACAATACTCCAAAAGTAACATGTGCCAACAGATTAAAGAACAAATTCTTCCCTGCTCATAGCAGACTTTTGAACAGATCTCTCATCTATTGGAGTTGATCTTTCTCTTGTGAGATATTGTATTATTATTCTCTTTACCATTTCACTCCGCAAGAGCTCTATTTACTATACCGTGTTTCCATTCATTCATAAAACCGCGACAAGTGCTCTATGTTAACTATACCGTGTTTCCATTCATTCATAAAACCGTGACAAGTGCTCTATGTTAACTATACCGTGTTTCCATTCATTCATTCATAAAACAGCATTTTTGTAGTACATTTTACTCTTACAAGATGAGGAAAATTAAACATCCCTTCATACGCTGCCCACCCATTGCTGTTTCTTTATACCTTTTACTGTTTCTTTACACCTTTCAATTTTTATCAGCAAGCAATGCTTGGACTTGTTTCTGTATCAAAGGCTACTCATGAATAAGTGTTAACAACATGACCAACTCTGAACAATGCCATCCCTGCCATTGTGTCTCCATAACTCACTCAAAACAATGGAAAGATTACAGTATTAATTAGCCCTTAGTAACCGTCTCTCGGGGCCTGAATAGACAGTAGGATATCAAACAGTTTCCTCCAACAGCATGTTTTTCTGATGAAGGGTCTAGGCCCGAAACGTCAAGCTTTCCTGCTCCTATGATGCTGCTTGGCCTGCTGTGTTCATCCAGCTCCACACTTTGTTATCTCGGATTCACCAGCATCTGCAGTTCCTATTATCTCTCCCTACAGTCTGCTGCCTTTTATCTCTTTGAAATTTCCTTATACACTACCTATTCCTAGAACACTGTACCACCAGTTTCTAATTTTTACTTAGGACTACCATCTCGTACCAACGTACAGATTTATACTTTTAAAATGCATATTAAATAGGGTCCCCCTTCTTTAAGACCCCCTTTAAGAAACTTACTATCAAAACAGCACTTCTGTGAAACTGCGTGAATGAATGTGTAGGAACTGTCAAAAACCAGCTATAGTAGATGAAATCTCACGACCCAGCTGCTCCTTGGAATGGATATCCACACCCAACTGAATTCATCTTTACATTTCGATGATGGACAGATAACATGGTCCATCAGAACCCAACAAAGGGAAGAATTAAAAGACCACTCCATCTGGGGTAAAGACAAGGATGACTGTGGGTTACTGTAAATGGAACCTGCAACTTTTACAGGGACACCTCCACCTTGCACCAAACAGTACCCCATCAGCCTGATGTCTATTGCAGGAATCCTCCCAATAATTCAGACATTAGCGGAAAGACGGATTTTGGTAAAAACCCACAGCACTTCTAGCAGCCCAGTGTGGCCCGTGTGATAGGCAAGTGGGGAATGGAGATTAACGACAGATTACGGGAAAGCCAACCAAAGCATCGATCAGAAGGTCCCAGCAGTAGCCGACACCTCTACTATAATCAGTGCCTTAACACCAGACCACACGTGATTCTCAGTTATAGGTATGGCTAATGGCTTCTGGTCAGTGCCCCTAGCACCTGAAGTACTGTCATGGTTTGCCTTTACTGTGCAGCAATAACAGAACACATGGATCGGACTCCCACAGGGATTCCACAACAGCCCAACTGTATACCATATGGCCTTACAAAACCACCTCCAACCAAGTCAGTTATCATTGAATACTTGGATGATATACTGATACCTTCTGAAATGGAGAAGCAACACGAGATAGACCTTAAGACCCTCCTAAACCACCTGCAATGGAAACTCATTAGGCTCATTGAATAGGCTCAGATCGCCTGGAAAGAGGTAGTCTATCTAGGACTGGAAATTTCCCACGGGAAAAGGGAGATCACCCAAAGTCAGATTGTAGCCATACAGGCTGCCAAACAGCCGACAACAATTCGAGAATTGAGGGCTTTCCTGGGTCTGTGTAACTTTCACCGGTGCTGGGTTGGTTCGTAAACTCTACTAGCCCAGTCCCTGGCAGTCATCCTGAAGGGGAGATAGGACTTGAAAGAACAAAAATTGGACTGACAAAGGAACAGGAAGAAGCCTTCCAGGACCTAAAGAGAGTAGGTTGTTCTGCACCATGAAGGTGGAAAGAACTGCAGATGCTGGAGTCAGAGGCAATATACTCCTGAAGTAGGATCCCGACCCAAAAGGTCGATCCAGTCCTGGTGAGCAGTCCCGACCCGAAACGTCGACTCTCTTCCTCCTCTGATGCTGCCTGACCGGCTGTGTTCCTCCAACTCCATACTGTATTGTTCCGCACCAGCATCGGGGATCTCCAATAATGGAAAACTCTTTACAATATTTGTCCGGGGAAAGAGGGCTATATGGCAGCGGGGCTGGCCCAGGAACATTGGGACAGGTTAAGACCTGTTGGGTATTGCTCAGGGATATTGGACAGTGTAGCCCTGGGATGGGAGCACTATTTGAGAGCGGTGCAAGCACAGCTACATGCACGGTGGTGGAAGCTACTGCGAGTCTGGTGTTGGATCAGAGATTAATAGTTAAATGCCTGCATGCTGTACACACTTTGCTCGTTTGGAGCAGACTATCCCAGGTAAATGCTGCCCAGTGGACCCGATGGACAGCAGTCCTAGAAGCTCCTAATCTACAAATAGTTTGTGCGAGCCCAGTCAATTCCGCCACACTATTACCGGTGCCTGCAGAAGGGGAAGAAGATGACCATGATTTGCCCTGGAATCCTGCAGGAAATGGAAGACAATAACCAAACAATGAGTGAGACTTTGCAAAACCCAGAATGCATCCTTTACACTGGCGGATCCTCTTTCATGGAAAATGGTATAAGGAAAGTAGGATGGGCTGTCACGACACTTTACACTGTCATGACATCAGGATATTTACCCCTCGGAGCATCAGCACAGCAAGCAGAATTACGGGCTCTGACTGAAGTCTGCAGAATAACAGAGAATCAGTCTTCCAACATCTACGAGGAATCCTGCTATGCTTTTGGAGTTGACCACGACTTTGGCCAATGGTGAAAACAGCGTGGATTCCTAACGGCTGCAGGTCCCCCCATCAGAAAGGGGAAAGAAGTCAAGGACTTGCTGGAGGCTCACCAGCTGCCCAAGGAAGTGGCCGTATTAAAGTGCATAACTGACACTAAAGATAACACTATGGAAGCCCAGAGTAATGCCCTGGCAGATCAGGCAGCCAGATGACCCACCTCCAATCACTCTAGCCCAGTCCATTTGAAATAGTGACAGGCAGTCCAATGTCCCTACTCGGGGCAACAGGCCTATGGAGAGCCGACTGTCATCTTATGAGTGACGTCCTATTGTCTCACTGCCAAGCGCCAACAGATGCTGTAAGTTCTGTCTCCTCACAGGTATCGGCTGCCTGGAAGGACCCGCTGGAGCGAGGACACAACATCGTAACATAAGAGTGTGTTCTTGTAAGAAAGATCTACAAGGATCCCTTAGGCACGAAGTGGGAAGGACCATACCAGGTGCTGCTGATCACCCAGTCGGCTGTCAAGGTCTGAGGAAACAAGGCCTGGATTCATGCCTCCCACATCAAACGGACATCCTACAGTACAGCGGAACCAGAGACTGACTGACATCATGAGAAGGGTCTAGGCCTGAAACGTCAAGCTTTCCTGCTCCTATAATGCTGCTTGGCCTGCTGTGTTCATCCAGCTCTACACCTTGTTATCACTGACAGACACCATAGTGTCTATGATCATTTTCTCAATTATGGCTATTGCAGTTTTTGTACTATTGGGATATTCAGAGTTACATGTAAATACTTATCTCCATATGGCTTATACCTTTGCCAAAACTGTCCAAATGTTGGATATGTTCCCATTTTCCCACTCCCTCCAAAGAGGCAATCCCACTCTACCCTACTCCCTTTACTGAATCTGAAATGGCAGAGTGGTATGTTGATCAAAATTTCACATTTGGGCCTTGGGAAGTTCACCAATGTACATCACCCAAAGGGAGGGAAACTCAGTTCTCTCATAAACATGACAGGGAGTATTGAAGCCTGGAGGTCTGCGAGCCATCCCCTGACCAGCTTCTCTGGGTGGTACCAGTCCAGCTATGATCGTACCCATAATCCTTCATTCCCAAATAAAAACCTAGGGAACTGCGGATGTCATAAATCTGGAACAAAAACAGAAGTTGCTGGAAAAGCTCAGCAGGTCTGGCAGCATCTGTGAAGAAAAATCAGAGTTAATGTTTTGGGTCCAGTGACCCTTCCTCAGAACTGATGGTAGCGAAGAAAATGTTGTTTTATATGCAGAAGATAGGGGAGGAAGCTAAGGGGTAAACGATAGTTGGGGATACAGCCCAAAGAGAGAGAAGAACAGTTGGACAGACAAAGGAGTGGATAACGATCTGGCTAAGAGGGTGAATAGCTGTTAATTGGGACTGTTAGTGACTAGCAATAGGTAGTGTGTAATGGCAGGCTATGTGGTAACAAGGTCTGGTGCATGGGGTAGGAGGTTAAGACATGGGAGAGTTTAGGCCCTAAAATTATTGAACTCAATATTGAGTCCAGAGGGCTGCAGCGTCCCCACGCGGAAAATGAGGTGTTGTTCTTCCAGCTTGCTTTGGGCTTCGCTGGAACACTGCAGCAAGACTGAGACAGTAATGTTGGTCAGGGAACAGGGTGGTGTGTTAAAGTGGCAGGCAACTGGAAGCTCAGAGTCAATTTTGCAAGCAAAACGTAGATGTTCTGCGAAGCAGTCACCCAGTCTACGCTTTGTTTCCCCAATCTAGAAGAGACCATATTGTGAGCAGCGAATGCAGTAGACTAGATTGTGGGAAGTGCAGGTAAAGTGCTGCATCACCTGGAAGGTATGTGTGGGCCCTTGGATACTGGGGATGGAGGAGGTAAATGGGCATGTGTTACACCTTCAGCAGTTGCAGGGGGAAGTGCCGTGGGGCTGTTGGGGGTGTGTTGGGAGTGAAGGAAGCGTGGACCAGGATGTACAGGAGGGAACGGTCCCTGTAGAAGGAGGACAAGGGAGGAGAGAGGAATGACTGTCTGTTTCAGACACAGCAGTGGTACAGGTACCAGGCTGACATGCAGTGACATAAGGCAAGATGTATCATCCTTGACTGAGAATTGTTGCACAGTGTAGCCAGCTGCCTGGTTGGGCAACTGTGCAAATTGCCAATGCATGGCATGGGAGGGCAAGCAAGGCAAGGCATGCTGTAAGGACCAGGTGAAAATGCACTGGGAGAGCAAGGGTGTAGTCTTCGTGAGCGGCATGGTCCATGTCATTTCATAAATTCCTCTTCCTGTGTGCCTGTACCCCATTCAGCTGTACACTGCTAGTTGCAGGTGTGCCTCCTAGACCAGTCTGCCCTTGAGGGTGTGTTGTCAGTGTGTTGGAGGAAGTCATGCTGATCGAGGTGACTCCTTGAATGTGGAGTGTCAATATCCCTGATGGAAGAGTAGGTGCAACTGTGCTAGGGGATCCTACAGTTTGTCAGCGGGCAAGAACAGGGTCTTTTGGATCAATGGAGAGTTGAACCTCCAAGGACCCTGGCACTTCCATGTTGAAATTTCTTGAGGGGTAGTTTGCATGGCAAGTTTGATAAGATTGCAACCTGTAGTGAGTTGAACTGTCAACGAGCCGTCTAACAAGCAACTTTGAGCATCATGTGGGAACTCTCCACTGACTATTGAGAATCTCCCGAAGCCACTTGAGAAAAGCAAATAAGGTGCAACAAGACAATCACAAAATCAAGATGGACCTCACCTTACATCTTGCCCAATCCTAACACTCATCTCATGATAACCCCTGCTGCTCAGAGTCTGGTAAGATTAAATCCCAAAATCTAATCTGCTCAAACAGAATTCAACATTCTATTCCAATGAAAAAGTTTTATATTTCTTCCCACCCAAACTAGTTTCTAAATTTTAATCTGTCACGACAAAGCATTTAAGATCTTCTTGAATTATTCAGAGACCTGGAATACTAATTCATCAGTTTATTTCTGCTTTTGATATTTCACAGTGTTGTGCTAACTGAAAGCAGTAGAATTCACCATTCTATTTCTGGTCGAGACACCTCGGTGTTATTAACATTGATTTCTTCAAAGGTCTGTGTTACGTGCTTTTCCGGCCTAATCCCTCTCCAGGTTTGTGGAATTTTAGGAATGGTGCAATTACTTAAGGTAAGACAGTTTGATGGATGAAGGGTTTGAAAAGCCAGTTTTGTGTGCCAAGTATATGGTTCGAGATTTGTTGAAAGGCTGGTCACAACCTTCTGACCTCTTTCCAGTTGCAGTGTGAAAGAGGCATTTTTCTAATTTAGTCAATCTGACTATGTAAGCTTCATAAATGTTAATTGTTGTAGTGGATTATCATACTTACCAAATAGAAGAAAATGTTTCTGCTCACAAATTCTTTAGTGATCCTTTTCTAACTCAAGCTATTCCAAAGAGATCACTAAAATATCTTATTCCATATTTCGTATCACATAAAAGCCTTATCAACAAATTCATGATTGAATTATCTTGCAAAGGTCAGTGGTCAAAGGATTGATTATTTATGAGTGTGCTACTATATCAGTTAGGCATGAGGTCATATTTGAGTTAAGGTAATAATTAAGTCCTCCTAGGAACAATACAGGAGGCAGCATGATTATAGTTAATTTAATTTTATTTGGTTTATTGTCATGTGTACCTAAGTACAGTGAAAAGCTTTGTTTATGAGCAGTACATGCAGATCATAGAAAAGCAAGGACACCCAGACCATAGGGTGAAAAGAACTTGGACAGAGTGAGGCATACAGGTTACACTGCGCAGGACATGTGCGAAGCAAGATCACCATAAAGAAGATCAACGCTATTTGAAGTTAGTGAATCCATTCATCAGCCTAATGATGGCAGGGAAGAAGCTGTTCTTGAATCTGTCGGTGCATGTGTTCACACTTTTGTATCTCCTGCCTGATGGAGGAGATTATAGGAGAGCATTACTGGGGTGGGAGGGGACTTTGATAATGTTGGCAGCCTGTCCGCGGCAACGAGCTGTGTAAATGGAGTCCATGGAGGGGATGTTGGCTTCAGTGATAGTCTGGGCTGTGCACACCACTTTCTGTTGTTTCTTACGGTCCTGGGCAGGGCTGTTGCTGTCCTAGGTGGTTATACATCCTGATAGCATGCTTTCAATGGTGCATCTATAAAGGTTGGTGAGGGTCCTTCTGGCCATGCCAAATTTCCTGAGCTGCCTGAAGAAGAAGAGACGTTGTTGCTCCTTCTTGACCATTACATCTACGTGGGAAGTCCAGACAGATTGTTGGTTATCGCCACTCTGAGTAACTTAACACTCTTGACCCTCTCCACCTCATCTCTGCTGATGTGGATGGGGGCATATTCTCCTTTTTCCCTGAAGTCAATGATCAGTTGTTTAGTTTTGCTGACATTGAGAGAGAGGCTGTTATCATTGCACCACGTCACCAAGTCCTCTATCTCCTTTCTGTACTCTGATTCATCATTGTTTAATACCTGTGCTACTACAGTGGTGTCATCAGCAAACTTGTAGCTGGCATTCATTCAGGATTTGGCAACAAAAACATGGGTGTACAGGGAGTACAGTAGGGGGCTGAGAACGCATCCTTTAGGGTGCTCCAGTGCTGAGTGGTGTTGTAGATCTTCACTGATTGCGTTCTGTGGGTCAGGAAGCTGAGGATTCAGTTTCAGAGGGCAGAGCCAAGACCTAGGTCTCAGATTTTGAGATCAGTCTGAAGGGGATAATAGTGTTGAAGGCAGAGCTGTTGCCGATGAGCAGGAGGCTGACATAGGTGTCATTGTCATCCAGGTGTTCCAGGTACGAGTGCAGGGCTAGGGAAATGGCATCCACTGTGGACCTATTACATTGGTGGGCATGTTGTCGGGGATCGAGCCAGGCTAGGAGGCTAGAGTTGATGTGGGCCATGACCAGCCTCTTGAAGCACTTCATGGTTATGGAGGTCACAATCACTGGGCGGTAGACATTAAAGTACATGCTTTCTTAGGTATTGGGAATGTGGTGGTCTTCTTGAAGTAGGTGGGGACTTTGGCTTATAGGAGGGAGAGGTTGAAGCTGTCAGTGAATACCTCCACCTGCTGGTCTGCGCAGGATCTAAGCATAGCCGGGAACTCTGGGCCTGTCACTTTCCTTGGGTTGGCTGTCAGGAAGGCCAATCTGACATCTGCAGCAGTGACTGAGGAAAGACGCACATCCGGGGCTGTTGGGGTAGGTGATACCGCATCGCTGGTATTTTCTTGAACCAAGCGTAGAAAGCATTGAGCACATTAGGGAGGGAAGCATCTTTGTCCGCTATCTTGCTCTGCTTCATTTTGTATCCCATTATGTTGTTTAGGGCTTGCCACAGGCAGCAGGTGTCCGTATGTTTGGTTTGGGCCTCTAACTTGGTCTGGCACTGTCTTTTGGCATTTCTGATGGCTTTGTGGAGGTCATAGCTGGATTTTCTGTATAGGGCTGGATTGTCTGACTTGAATGCTGCATGCCTGGTCTTCAGCAGGGAGTGGGGATTTCCTGGTTCATCCAAGGTTTCCGGCTGGGGAACACTGGGATTGACTTCTTTGGTATGCAGTCCTCCACGCATTTACTAATAAAGTCCGTGAGAGTGATGGCGTACTGGTCAGGTTTCCCGCTGAGTGCTTGAATATGGTCCAGTCCATTGATTCCAAGCAGTCCTGGAGATGCTCTTCTGCTGCCTCGGACCAGCACTGGATTTCTTTCTGTGAAGGATCCATCTGTTTCAGCTTCTGTTTATAAGCTGGGAGGAGGAACACAGCACTATGATCTGATTTTCTGAAATGTGGGTGGAGGGTTGAGCGGTAGGTGTCTTTGATGGTTGTGTAGCAGTGGTCCAGGATGTTCCGTCCTCTAGTGGGACAGGAGATGTGTTGGTTTTACTTTGGCAGCAACCTCTTAATGTTGGCTTGGTTGAATTTGGGGAATTTCGTACAAACATACAAAATAAAAGAAGTAGGGCATTTGGATCCTTGTGCCCGCCCTGCCATTCAATAAGCTTGTGCCTGATCTGTTTGTTTTGAAGTCCACATTCCAAAGTACCCCCAATAAATGTCGATTCCCTTGCCTAACAAGGACGTATCTACCTCTGCCTTAAAAATAATCAATGAGCCCACTGCCTTCTGAGGCAGAGAGTTTCAAATTTGCGCAAAAGTCAGAGATAAAATACTGCGCATCTCTTTCCTAAATGGGTAACCCCTAATTTTTAAATAGTGCCCCCTAGTTTGGGATTCATCCACAAGAAAAAACATTCTTTCCATGTCCACCTCGTCAAGTTTGCCCAGACTCTTCTGAATATGTACTTCAACAAAAACTGAAAATGCTGGAGAAACTCAGCTGGTCAGACAGCATCTTGGGGAGAAAGCAGAGTTAAAGTTCGAATTCAGGGACCCTTCTTCAAATTTCCAGCTTCCGCAGATCTTTGCTTTTCTTATATACTTCAATCCAGTCACCTCTCACTCTTCTAAACTTCAGTGAAACAAGACTATCCTGTCAAACCTATCCTTATACCTAGATTAGCTAAAAATCTAGTAAACCTCCTCTGAACCAACTCCAATCAATTTACATTCTCCCTTAAATCTGGAGACCAAAACAGACATAATCTCACCAATAACCTAAATAACTGAATCTTTAATTTTATGCACCATTATTCTTGTAATAAAAAATAGCATTCCTTTAACCTTCTTAATTACTTGCTGGTTCTGCAAACTAACCTTTGTGCACTGGAACATGCAGGTCCTTCTGCACCTTGGGGTTCTGCAGTTGTTTCCCATTCAAGTAATACTTATCTTTCTTGTTCTTCCAGCAAGAGTGAACAACTTCACATTTTCCTACATCATATTCCATCTGCCAGATTTTTGACCATTCACTCAACCTAATTATATCTGTGCATCTTCCTTATGTCCACGTTCACAACATATTTTCCTACCTATCTGCGTATTCTACACATTTAGCAATCATGCCTTTCCTCCTCTCATAGATCATTTATATAAACTATAAAATGCTGAGGCCCTAGCTTAGACCCATGTGGAACTCTACCTGTCAAATCGTGACAATCAGAAAAAAGGCCTATTTATGCATATCCCTTGTTTTCTGCCATCTAGCCATTTTCTGTCCATGCTGATATGTTACCCCCTATTCAATGAGCTCCCATTTTGTCCAATAAACTTTTATATGGCACCTTGTCAAATGACTTTTGGAAATTCAAATACAGTACATCTACAGGCCCCCCTTTACCCAAAGTACTCTTTTGAAGAGCTTCAATGAATTGGTTAAACATGTTTTCCCTTTCACAAAGTCACGCAGACTCTTCCTGATTACTGAGTTACCATGAAAATTATTACTATCATGAGATTTAAATGATCACTCTCAAAACATCACAGTGATGGAAATTTGAGCATCATTAGGTTTATTGGGATAGTGGGAGTGGAGGTTCAAATGAAAGCAGACTATGAATCTGAAATTGGCAAGAAGGTGTAAGCAGGCTATTAACGTGCTGAAGGGCCAAAAGTATTTAAAAACATAGATTTATATCAGTCTCCTGCCAGAGTAGTACCAGGATTAAATTCAATTCATTTTCAGGGTGCACTTAAGAGTCTACATTCGTTGTGGTAGCCACATGAGAAAGCAAAACAAAGCCTGCTCCATCCAAAGGCAATGAAAGCCATAAATCACACAAACTGAAATACATTACTTTCACCAAAATATATATGCCATATGCAGTAAAATATTAACAGAGTTAAGGTGAGATTACATCAGTCATCCATAAGTCAACAAACCTCTGCCTTCATATTTGCCCTTGAGAATCAACAGGCAGAAGTACTTGGTTAGAGGAAACTATTTTAACTGAGAATACTTGTGAAGTCTAGACCATATCCAGGGACTGATTCCAGGTATAGCAAAGCATATTTTTTCTGTTATCTTTAGGAAGCCTTCTTGTACATTCTACAATATATACGCATTCTGGTCATTCTCTTCCAATTCAATTACTGAGCTTGACTCTTCCCAATAAGAAGCCCAATAAGATTGAGATGCTGGAGGGGAGACTAGAGCTAGTTCATGCCCTAAGGATACCCAGCAAATTCCAATCAGAACAAACACATATACTTCCCAAGATATTCCTTTTGTTTAATCTTATTCCCCTATTTTATCAAAATCTCTCTGTAATTCAGTTTGTTCTTATTATAAAAATTGGTATCATCAGCAGTTTTTAATACAGGCCTACATTCATTCTCTTGATATACAACATAAACAGAAATGGCCCCTGAACTGAAGTTTGTTGGATCCCAATGAATCAAATGTCAGTGGGGGAACAGCTGCATTTTGGAAAGGCAAATCAGGGCAAGACTTATACACTTTATCGTAAGGCCCTGGGGAGTGTTGCTGAACGATGAGATCTTGGAGCGCAGAGTCACCTTGAAGGTGGAGTTGCAGGTAGATAGGATAGCAAAGAGCGTGTTTGGTACTTTTGCCTTTATTGGTCAGAGCATTGAGTATGGGAGTTGGGAGGTCATGTTGCAGCTGGTCCAGGACATTGGTTAGGCTACATTTGGAATACTGCATGCAATTCTGGTCTCCGTGCTACCAGAAGGACGTTGTGAAACTTGCTGGGGTTCATAAAAAATTTGCAAGAGTGTCGCCAATGTTGGAGGGTTTGAGTTATAACGAGAGGCTGAATAGACTGAGGCTATTTTCCCTGGAGCGTCAGAGGCTGAGGGCTGGCGCTATAGAGGTTTATAAAATCATGAGAGGCACACATAGGGTAAATAGACAAGGTTTTTTCCTGGGTTGGAGAGTCCAAAACTAAGGGCATAGGTTTAAGGCGAGAGAGGAAATACCTAAGGGGCAACTTTTTCATGTAGAAAAATGGTCTACTCCTGCTCCTGGTTCTTACTTTCTTCTGTCCTTTCCCCAGGATGGGGGAGTCCAAAACTAGAGACCATAAGTTTAACATGAGAGGGGAAAGATTTAAAGGGGATCTAGAGGCAACATTTTCACACACAAGGTGGTGCATATATGAAATGTGCTGCCAGAGGAAGCGGTGGAGGCTGGTGCAATTACAATATTTAAAAGGCATCTGCATAGGTATATGAATAGGAAGAGTTTAGAGGGGTGTGGGCCAAATGCTAACAAATGGGGCTAGATTTATTTAGGATATCTGGTTGGCATGGTCAAGTTGGACCAAAGGTCTGTTTCTGTGTATGACTATGACTCTATTTAGGAGACCATGATATTTTTATTGTAACATTCAGATTGATATTGGAGAACAATGAGCAACAATCCAGAGTAAGAAAAATCAGTTGGTGGAGACTTCAATGGGGCAAGAACGGAACTAAGCATAATTGACTGGAACAAGAGATTGGCAGGAAAAACAGTAACTGAAGAATAAACCGCCTTCAAAGAGCAGATGATTCAGGTATTGTTGAGATATGTCTCCACAAATAGGAAAAGTAGGGCAAACAAATCCAGAATTCAATGGATGACAAAGGAGGTAGAAATTCACATTAGAAAGAAAAAGTCTTCTTATGATGTGTGTGAGGCAGAAAATTCAAATGAGAGCCATGAGGAATACCAAAGGTTGAGAACGATGAAGTCATAGAGGTGTACAGCACGGAAACAGCTCATTCCATACATGCATCACCCTCTGCGTGAAAATGCTGTCTCTAGATCCCCTTTAAATCTTTCCTCTCTCACGTTAAACTTAAGCCCTCAAGTTTAGGACTCCCCCATACCGGGGAAAGGACATAAGAACATGAGAACCAGGAGCAGGAGTAGGCCATTTGGACCTTCAAACCTGCTCTGCCATTCAATAAGATCATGGCTGATCTTTTCATAGCCTCAGCTTCACTTACCACTCTCTCACCATGACCCTTAATTTCTTTACCGTTCAAAGAAATATCTACCTTAGATTTAAAAACATCTGCTAAGGAAGGCTCAACTACTTCACTGGGCAGGCAATTCCATAGATTCACAACCCTTTGGGTGAAGACGTTCCTCCTCAATTCATTCCTAAATCTGCTCCCCCTAATTTTGAGGCAATGCCGTCTTGTTCTAGTTTCACTGGCCAGTGGAAACATCCTCTCTGCTTCTATCTTATCTATTCCATTCATAATTTTATATGTTTCTATATGTTCCTAACCCTAACCCTAACCCTAACCCTAACCCTAACCCTATCCCCCCTCATTCTTCTAAATTCCAATGAACATAATCTCAGGTTATTCAGTCTGTCCTCATAAGGCAACAGTCTCAACTCTGGAATCAACCTGGTGAATCTCCTTGTCGAAATAGACCTTGCCTATTTACCATATCCATGCCCCGCATGATTTTATAAATGTCTATAAGGTCATCCCTCAGCATCCAATGCTCCAGGGAAAATAGGCCCCAGCCCATTAAGCCTCTCCCAAGAGCTTAAACCCTTCAACCCTGGCAACATACTTGTAAATCTTTTCCGAATGCTTTCAACTTTCACAACATCCTTCCTATAGCGGGGAGACCAGAATTGCACGCAGTGTTCCAAAAGTGGCCTAACCAATGTCCTGTACGGCCACAACAGGACCTTCCAACTCCTACACTCAATGCACTGGCCAATAAAGGTAAGCATGCTAAATGCCTTCTTCACTATCCTGTTTACCTGGGACTCCACTTACAAGGAACTATGAACCTGAACCCGAAGGTCTCTTTGTTCAGCTACACTCCAGAAAGAAAGTAAGAGAAGGAAAGAGGAAGTATGAGCTAGCAGCTAACTTAAGGGTAAATCTCAAAATCTTTTCAAAGCAAAAGAGGGGTCAAAGGAGGAGTACGGCCAATTAGAGTTTAAAAGGGTGGGGAGGCGCAAAAGGATTGAGGGTATATGTGCATTACTCTTTGAAAGTAGTAGGACATGTGGAGAAGACTGTTCATAAATCACAGTGTCATCAGCTTTATTAATAGGAGCATAGATACAAGAGCAATGAAGTAATGTTGAACTTGTATAAGGCATTTGTTAGACCTCAACTGGAGTATTGTGTACAGTTGTGGAAAGATGTGAATCCATTGGAGAGAGTGCAGAAGTCATTTACAAGAATGGTTCTGGGGAATGAGAAACTTGACATATGAGGATAGATTGAAGATGTTGGGACTGTTCTCCTGGATAGAAGAAGGCTGAGAGGAGATTTAACAGAGATTTTCCAAATCATGAGCGGAGTAAATAGATCAGACTCTGTGAAACAGTTCCTGCTTGTAAAAGGAACAGGACAAGAGGGTATAGATTTAAAATGTTGTGGGAAAATGGCAGGGGTGATAGGAGAAACAAATTTTCACACAGGAAGTAGTTAGAGTATGGAGTGGACTGTCTGGAAATGTGGTGAATGTAGATTTAACTGGGGCATTCAAGAGAGGCATTTGTTGATTATCTGGGTAGAATAATGTGAAAGTGTATGGGGATAAAGCAGGAGAATGGAACTAGGTAATAATGCTCATTTGAAGAGCCAATGTAGGCATGATGGACTGAATGGCCTCTTCTGCGTCAGAACAATTCTGTGATTCTGTTAGAATTCTGTTAGAAGTTTGGTCAAGTTAATTAAACTAAAGGAACGCAAATCCTCCCAGGTTTTGTTCATGAAACTGAGGGAGCTAATACAGGAAATTGCTAAGACCTTAGAAATTATATTTAAGGGCTTTAATAAGTTGAGGTGGAAACCCTGTGAGCACGTGGATTTCTATTGTATCTCCATAACAGTTATGTAGGTGAACAGTAGCAGCTCTGATGATCTATAAAAGCTCCATGCTAAAGTTTACTACGCATATGAATGTACGGTTCATATATTATGTTAGGTGTTTTAGTTTTAACATGAGTTAGATTCTTGATACAGATTTTTAAAAAAAAGTTGTTCAAGTCAAGCCATAAAAATGTATAATGATAATTTAATGTACTCATGAAATAAAATAAAAATGCTTATCTGGTTAGAGCAATGTAAGAGTTGCAAAGTCGTCATTGTTGAAACTTTCAAAATATTGCAAATTTGTTCTATCATTTACAATTCCATTTGCCCTCAAAACAGAAAGACTGGATGCGAAAACAGCTGAAGCAGACTTCACACATGGGGGCAGTGTTGAACATGAGTCGCACTCATCGAGATATACCATTACAGTCACATTATCACTAGACAAAGTGGACTAAAATAAAGTTAACAACATCACTCATGTATTTTTTTAACAAGTGAAATTTGAATGAAGAAAAAAAGAGTCAAATAGTCGTATTCTGAATTGAGTTTTTCTTCTAATTCTATCCCAGGCAATAACAGATTATATATTACTCTGTTTTGCTGCAGTAAAAGCATTTTTAATAAACTTCTCATAACTTTTTGTCATTACAAATGGCTGAGTGAGCAATATTTCATATGAATGCAAAACTCAATTTTTTTTTTCGAACAATGTTCCTGTGCATAGAGTTTTAAATTACAAACAGGAATTTAGCTTTTTGTATGGAAAACCCAGGAGTCTCACTTTCTGCACAAGCTATAGGGTTTTGTTCTGCATCTTTTGGCCCAGATAGCTTCACTGCCTGGAAGTCAGTCTAATTGGCAGGCTTGGCCTCCAGGCAGGTGGTGTACACATGCCAGACCAGACCACAGAACTAGATAAGTCTGATCCACAACAATGCGTTTTGCAGGTGAGGTGTCCAATCCCCAGGGTGGAGTTGAGTGGAATTTAGTTCTGATTTTAGGAGGATCATTTTGCCAATTGTGCATGGTAGAAGGTGACTAGTCCAATATTAGTACCTATCCTTAATCAAGCTGAGTTCCTCTGTGGACTATGCCATATGTTTATGCACACAAACATATGAGTTAGGAGCAGCATCAACACTATTTATTCATGAACTTTCTCCCCCTTGCTTATAAAGAATCTGTCTACCTCTATCTTAAAAATATTCAAATACTCTGCCTCCACTGTCTTTTGAGGACACGAGTTGAAAGACTCACTGTCCAATGAAAGAAAAAGTCTCATCTTTGTTTTAAATGGGTGAACTCATATCTTTAAAAACTCCCTCCTAGTTCTAGACTTCCTCATAAGAAAAAAAACTTTGTTTTCACATTCATCCAGTCAAGGCCCCTTATATGTTATATCAAGTGGTCTCTTATTCTTCTAAATTCCAATAGATCCAAGCCTAGCCTTGTTAACTTCTTTCTCATAAGACACAAATCCATCTGAGTGCCCTACTATAACATCTTTAATCATAACTTCTAACATTTTCCTTATGACAGATGTTCATTCTGTTCACTCTATATGATACCAAGAAATGATTAGAGGTGCTGGATACTGCAAAGACTATGGGCCCTGACAACATTCCACCAATAGTACTGAAGACTTGTGCTCCAAAACTTCCTGCACCACTGGCCAAGCCATTCCAGTACAGTTATAATACTGACATCTGTCTAATAATGTGGAAAATGGCCCAGGTATGTCCTGTACACAAAAAGCAGGTTAAGTCCAACACAGCCCATTGCTGCCCCATCGGTCTACTCTCAACCATCAGTAAAGTGATGGAAGGGGTCACCTACAGTGCTTTCAAGCAGCACCTGCTCAGCAGTAACCTGCTCAGTGATGCCCAGTTTGGGTTCCGCCAGTGCTACTCAGGTCCTGACCTCATTACAGCCTTGGTTCAAACACTAAGAAAAGAGCTGAATTTCAGAGGTGAGTTGAGTATGACAGCCCTTTATATTAAGGCTACAAATGAACAAATATGGAATCAAGGAGTCCTAGCAAAACTGGTGTCAATGGGAATTCAAGGGAGAACTCTCTGCTGTTTGAAGTCACACCTGGTACAAAAGAAAATGGTTGTGGTTGTTGGATGTTGGATGTGTATCATCTCAGCTCCAGGACATTTTTGCAGGAGTTCTTCCTAGTATAGTGTCCTAGGCCTAAACATCTTCAGCAACTTCATCAATCACCTTCCATTCAACATAATATCACAAGTTGTGTTTGTTGACGTTCAAACAATGTTCAGCATCATTCATGACTCCTCAGATACTGAAGCAATCCTTGCCCAAATGCAGCAAGACATGAACAATATCCAGGCTTGGGCTGACAAGTGACAAGTAACATTGATAGCACACAATGCCAGACAATAACCATCTTCAATAAGAAATCATCAAACTATCACGGGTTGACATTCAATGGTGTTACTGTTACTGAATTTCCCACTATCAACATCCTGGGGGTTACCATTGACCAGAAATGGAACTGGACTAGCCATATAAATACAATGACTACTAGAGCAGGTCAGTGGCCAGGAATCCTGCAGCGCGTCCTGACTCCCAAAGCATGTCCATCATCGACAAGGCATAAGTCACGAGTGTGATGGAATACTCCACAACTGCCTAGATGGATGTGGCTCCAACAACACTCAAGAGGTTTGACACTATCCAGGACAAAGTGGCCCGCTTGACCACATGACCAATCATGACCAAAAATATTCACCCTCCACCATCAATGCTTAGTAGCAGCAGTGTGTACCTTTCAGAAGTTGCACTGCAGAAATTCATTAATACTCTTAAGGGAGTAACTTCCCAACTCATGACCACTTCCTTCAAGGGCAGCAAATACATGGGAACATCATCACCTGCAAATTCGCCTCTAAGCCACTCACCATCCTGACTTAAAGAAAATCATCATTCCTTCACTGACATTGGGTCAAAATCCTGCACTTCCCTTCCTTAGAGCATTGTGTGTTTATCTACAGATCAAGAACTGTGGCAGTTCAAAAGGCAGCTCGCCACCACCTTCTGAAAGTCAATTGCGGATGGGCAATAAATGAGTGATGCCAATGTCCCCTGCTTCCAAATTCTACCCTTCTCTCATCTTTATCTAGTTCATCTCTGATACTTCTCCTCCCTTCTTGACTTCTCTCTTCCTGTATCTGAGATTAGCTGTCCACAATATCTACTACGAACCCATTGACTCCCACATTTACTTGACCACACTGCTTCCTTCTATCTTGCTTACTGTAATGACTCCATTCTATTTTCCCAGTTTCTGTCTCTGTCACATCTACTTCAATGATGCCATCTTCCACAAGGGTCCATCTGATAATGATTTTCCCTTTCCACGGAACTTCCTCCCGCTCCCCCACAGTCATCAGTGACATCATCAAGATGACAGTCGAGTAGACCTCCTAAGACAGGGATCGTCCGCTCTGACTGCTTTTCTCTTCTTTTTTTCTCTTTTCTTATTTTATTGCTTTTTTCCCCGAGTTCGGATGGCATCAGCGGCAGCAAGTGAGCCCATTTTGAACCTTGTTGAAGCGATGAGTGGGCTCGAGAGAGCCCTTATTTATTTTCCGGGGTGAGCACAGAGCTCACTATTGGAATCAGTGTGTGGTACATCAGTGGAGGTGGTGGGGGAACACGTTGGCAGTGGTGGAAGGGCATCATGGCAACATTGACGAGGTGGACCCAGCGGTGAGAGATGCAACTCTGATGTTGGTGGGTCTGGCACAGGCAGTAGTGAGGCAGTGGCAGAGGAGAATCAACCCAGCGGTGAAAGATGGTGCCCTGAATAATGGCGACTTCAGTGTTGGTTATGTCCAGTGTAGACGGCAGTGAAGCAGTGGAGAAGGGATGGCACCATTGATGATTATCTGGCTCAGGGCTGATGGACTCTCTTTCAGCTGAGTCTCTCTATTTTTCTCTTATTCTTAAACTATGCAAAATGGTGCCAGATCATGGTGACAGTGGAAATGCTTTTCACTGTATTTACCGTTTTTCTCACTGCAAAATTTATGTGACAATAAAATCATTCATATTCATATTCTCCTCTTGACCCCCATTGTGATTGACAGGACCCTCATCCATGTTCAACCTTTTCCTGCTTTCTGCTCTCACCTGATCCACTGCTTTCCAAAGATAGGGTTCATCTTGTCCTCACTTCCTACCCCACCAGCGTTTGTATTCTAAGTCCATCCTTTACCATTTGCACTGTCTCCAGTAAGATGTCACCATCAAAAACACATTTTAACCTCCCTCCCTTGTCAGCATGCCGCAGGAACTGATCATTCCAAGACATCCTGGTCCATTCCTCCAAAATTCCCAACATCTCTTTGCTCCTGCTGATACCTTTCCCTTTGTAAACACAGGAGTAACTTTTGTTCTTTAAGTCCTCCTTCCTCACAGTAAAGGCACCAAACACATCTTCCATGTGTATTACTTTCAATTGAGTCATATCCAAATGCAGAACACATTAACCCTGTCCACAAGAGTAACTCTGACCTCTACTTAATTGCCATTCCAATACACTGTCTTGCTGTTATGCTAATACTTCAGTCCTGGCCTGCTGCAGTGTTCCATAGAAGCTCAACAAAAGCTCGAGGAGCAGCATTTCATTTTACATTTAGGCAATTTACAGCTTTCAGGACTCAACAGTGAGGTCAAGAAGTTCGGATGATGAATTCTGTTTTCCATTTTAATTATATTGCTGTTTAGCTATGCAAAAGCTAGCACTTGACTTGAAACAGAGGCTGATACTGAACTTGGAACCAGTTAGTCTCTCCCAACAATAATCCTTTATGTCTTGGTGTGTGGAGTTAATCTTGTGATGTCTGTTAATTCTTTCAACTACTAAATGTCTTATACAATACTTTTAATCTCACAGCTATTCATAACATCTTTCTTGTTCAATGCACTTGAAAAATTCCAGCAACTTTCCTGAAGCCTCCTCAGTGTTAATACCATTAAGAACATTCACAATATAGCAGGCTTGCATATGCTCCTATTTCCACAGCTCATCCATACCTCACCACTCTCCCTGACTGGTCTTCTCAATCCTTGAAAAATGTCTCTGTTATATCGACGGATCTCGGCTTTACCTTTGTTTTCATCCCCATTTTGAATTATAACCTGCTCAAATATACAACTTTACACATGGGTGGGTTGTGTTAATTGCCTAGTAATAGGGCAGATTGATGGGTATGCTCAACTATTGTTATCCCCTCAAATTTCAGCCCCTAATGGATAATATAATGACTATAGATATATTAAAGAGACAAATCATACCTAAAATATTTGGACATTTTAATTACAAATAACAAACAAAATCTAATTTCTTTGGAATGTTAGTATTTACAGTCCACAAGCAACAATCTATTATGAAACACGCCGTGTCACTAATTCTAGAGGTTTAATAAATATCTGAATGAGGACAGCAAATTTTAAGATTAAACAAAAACACTGACATAAAAGGAACATGTTGAATCAAACATTCAAATCTTGTATTATTGAGGTGTGGCTTCAATTCACCAAGACTAAATATTGCAGTGGCAACTGAGCAGCTGTTGCAAATTGTGCTCGACTGTTTACTAATGTCTGGTGGAGAAGCAAAGGACTAAGTGAAAACTATAAACCATAACTTAAAGCCTTCAACTCTTCAGCTCAACCCTTCAGCTCTTAAACAATTTGCCCTCACCAGTCTAGAGGTACCAGACCATGCGGAGGCAAATTTTAAACTTTAACAATTTATGCATTTTTGATTTATGTTTGTATGCAATGGAGTTAGAGTTTGAAAGTTTTCACTTTTGATACTTGGTATCAGTGGCAATCATTTCCTGACCAGTTGAAGTCCGGTCTCGTGCAATTTAAAGTTTTCTGTAAACTCTTCTATCCATGCAAATTCCCAACTCAGAAAAATTTTAATAAAAATGAGTGAGATTTGCATGAAAAATGACATTGGTCAACAAAATGAGTATCTGCTTATTTAAAAATACATTAAGACAACTTAAGGTAAGTTTAAATAGTATTCTGAGAGGAGTAGAAAGAAGGAGCTTACATTAAAGTGTTGTGAAGTAGCTTTAAATTTCAGATCCATGGATGAAATACTGATGTACTAAAACACAACACACACTTGATTTAGATATTGATAAATCTTTATAGTGTTGCTTCCATATAATTGTTCATTTCTAAAGGACCAGAACAAAACAGGGAGGTAGTTATGACAAACTTGTATACAATCTTAGGCAAACCACACTGGGGTATTCTTGGTCTCATATTATAAACAGGATATTAAGGCACAAGAAAACATGCTAAAAAGATTTCCCAGAATGATGCCAGAAGTCAGAGATTTTCATAAAATCCCTAATTGTGGAAACTGGCCATTTAGCCCAACAAGTCCACACCAACTCTCCGAAGAGCATCCCATTCACCCCCCTACCCTAGCTCTGCAAACCCCATGGCTAATCTGCCAAACACAGACACAGGGAGAATGTGCAAATTCCACTCATACAGTCACCCGAACCTGGAAATGATACCCAGTTCCCTGGTACTGTGAAGCAGCAGTGCTAATTACTGAGCCACCATGCCACCCTAAGTATAGTGAGTATAATAAGTGATAAGTATCCTGAAAGGTTGAACAAACTGATCCTCCTTCCACTAGAAAAGGGAATGAGCTGAGAGCTCACCTGAGAGGGGAATTAAAATTTTTCAAAGGTTTTAGAAGAGTAGCTCTGATGAAGATGTTTTCACTTGTGAGATAGAGCAGACCAAGGGTCTATCAATCGCTAATGAATTCCATAGGGAGATGAGGGGAAACCCCTTATCCAGAGTGCTCTTGCAAGTAGAATACACAAGCAGTGATTGAGGTAAATAGCATTAAATCCATTTCAGCAAGCTTGATAAGCACATTGTTGGGGTGTTGGCTGTGCTAGATGAAGAAGTGTAGGAGGGTATCAACATGAGGCATAAAAGCAGCATTCAACCAGTTCAGTGAAATAGCCTGTTTTTGTGTTGTAAGTGTACTGTGATACTTTGTAATTATTCCTGTATTGTTGCCTCTTTCTGAGAAAAAAGAAATGAAATTGTTATTCAAAATAATATTCAAATAGAATAGATTTTCCAATACCTTTCACTTGCAATGTCAGTCTCTCTTTTATTTATTAAGAATCCCAATAAGGATTTAGAATTGTGACCATGAATAAAGCTACACTTGCTCACTTTGAATGGGTTTAAATAAAATACCACAACTATATTTTAGGATTGCAAACACATAATTTAGGTCAATTTTTGGATTCTTGAGTTTTTTTTAAGAAAGATCTGACAAAAGCATTTCATTGCTATCTGATTACCAAGAAACAGACTTTAAGTGAGGCATTGACAAGCTTCAGTGCGAGGGCAGACAAAAAAATCTCCAGCATTTCCCTACACTACAACAGAGACTACGTGTTAAAAGTACCTCATTGGCTGTGAAGTACTTTTAGACATCCAGAGGTCATGAGAAGTGCTTTATACATCCGACAACTTTCTCTCTGTGTGACACTAACTTTCACAAATAAATGTGAGCTTCAGAGTATCTGGCAGTGTATTTGTTAAAGCTAACTCGATGATAGAGTTTATCTGGATTTTTTTCCTTGGACAGATATCAATGTTGAAGTTGGCTTGGTTAGAAATCTAGTGCCTGTACTTTATGATCTGTTACTATTAAAGGTTTGGTCCCTTGAATGATATGTCACCTTGTAATGCAAATAGTAAAGATGCTTTATATTGAAAGATGGGAACTGCTGTCCATCCTGGGTGTTATTAATTTTGTGATATGTTGTGCAGCTCAATAGAGTTACCATGGGGGAATCTTTCCTGGGATTGGAGCCCACTTGGAGGCACAGTAAGGTAGGAAGTAGAGTCTAGGGATGGGGATAAGCAGGAAAAGAACGTAGTGCCTGCCCCCTCTGTGTTTCTGCCTTCTCTATTCCCAGAGATGGCGCCAATGCAATGATGGCACCTCATCGGCTGCAGTGGGAGGCCAATTATAACTATAATGAAAACAAATTGCTGGAAAAACTCAGCAGGTCAGGCAGCGTCTGTGGAGGGAAACAAAGTTAATGTTACAGGTCAGGCAACCAACCTGCAGCATTGCTTGTATCTGCAGCTTGGCAGGTAACAGAAGGTCATGTTATGGGGAGGCAATGGCCTAGTGGTATTATCGCTGGACTATTAATCCAGAGACCGAGATAACCTTCTGGGGACCCAGGTTCAAATCCCGCCACGGCAGATGGTGGAATTAAAAATCCAATGTTAACTGTGAATCCATTGTCGATTATTGGAAAAACCCATCTGGTTCACTAATGTCCTTTAGGGAAGGAAGCTGACATCCTTACCTGGTCTGGCCTACTTGTGACTCCAGGCGCACAGCAATGTGGTTGACTCTCAACTGCCCTCTGGGCAACTAGGGATGGGCAATAAATGCTGCCTAGTCAGCAATGCCCTCATCCAATGAATAAGAAACAAAAAGCTGGGGGAAGTAACGTGGCGATAACAAGCATTATGTACAGCTTTGTGTAGGCTACGGAGGACACCTTGCACACCAAGAATTCTGCTATATCTCAGCCATTTGAGCTCATGGTTTCATATATGGAGATGAAAGTAACTGTCAGGGAGAGCTAGGTCAAGCATTCCATCCATATGCAGAATGCCCTGCATTCCATTGCTCCAGCCATGGCTCAGCAAAAACAGACTATATGACTGGATCTCTCTCGGGAGCAAAGCCTTCATGCACCCAGAAGAGAAGGAGCATGTGTCAGCTTGTCCCAGGGCTTTCATTTCAGAACACATTGAGGGTTAGCCTCAATCCTTCAATCCCTCTATCACTGACTCTGACAGCTCCAGCACGATAGGTCACCTGTGCAGGAGACCCTCAGTAGCTTGGAGTCCTCAAAAGCCCCACATGTGCGGAGGATATTCACCACAGTCATGTAAGACAATGGACCAAGGCATTGATCTGTCTGCCTCCACATTAGCTGCTGCTGAAGTTGGGGGTACACCAGGCCATGGGGTAGAAAGAAATGATGAGCATTAAGCTGAGATAGGTGATTTATCCATCTCTGTTTCACTTGTTAGAATATGCGCAATATAATTTGTTTTCTGCATTTATTCATAATTATTGAGACGTGTTGGGTCATATCATTGTGTCAGTTGAAACGGTCATAACCTACCCTCTACTTCTCACAATGTGAAGGCTAGAAAGGAGCTGAGGATGTTGACATTTTCATGCATGAGATATGTTGCACTTTCATGCATTCTTTATTTAGTGTTCTTGTGGATTGTTCCTTCTTCATAAATTCCTTACAGTACGGAAGCAGGCTGTTCAGCCCATCGAGTTCACACTGACCCTCTGAAGAGCCCCCCATCCAGACCCACCCCCTACTCTATCCCTGTAACCCTGCATTTCTATCCACGGACACTATGGGCAATTTACGTGGTTAATCCACCTCGCCTGCACATCTTTGGACTGTGGGAGGAAACTGGAGCACGAGGAGGAAACTCACACAGACACAAGGAGAAGGTACAAACTCCACTCAGACAGTCACCTGAGGGTGGAAACAATCCCAAGTCCCTGGAACTGTGAGGCAGCAGTGCACTGCGCCACTGTTCTGGCCTCAAGACATGTTTAAATTTCAGTGTTTAACTCTAAAACAGGGATAGTTAGTTTAATAGCTAGCAAGGAATTAGAGCAGGTTTTGATCCTTCTAACATTTCCTGGCTAACTATTGAGGTGCCTAAATTGGAACCATCTGAAATGGCTATCTCAGATTTGGGGACTTTTTTGGATGGTTCTAGGTGCCAGGTAATTTCCCATCAGAGGTTTCAACTTCTTTTGGCGGGTTGGGGGTTAATTTGTAACCAGGACTACACATGGTCATGAAACACAACACCTGCCTATACAGTTAATGGGAATCCTTTTATCTTGTCTAAGCCTGTCATAATCTTGCTAACCCTCATAAATCTCTTGTCAATCTTTTTTGTTCCAAGGTGTACAACCCTACATTTTCTAACTTATCAGTAGGGACTATAAAAGTAAATTTATTAACTTTTCCTCAGATGAAACTTATCTCCTTTTGAATTTATTTTTACGCTTTACATCTAAGTATTAAAAATTGCTTTGATATGAAGCAAAATCTGGTGGCGGAGAGTCAAGCAAAGAAACGGGATTCACAGAGTAGGAACTGCAGATGCTGGAGAATCTGAGATAACAAGGTATAGAACTGGATGAACACAGCAGGCCAAGCAGCATCAGAGGAGCAGGAAAGCTTGATGTTTCGGACCTAAACCCTTCTTCAGAAATGGGGGAGGGGAAGGGCGTTCTGAAATAAATAGGGAGAGGGGGGAGGCGGATAGAAAATGGATAAATGAGAAGATAGGTGGAGAGGAGACAGGTCAAAGAGGCGGGGATGGAGCCAGTAAAGGTGAATGTAGGTGGCGAGTTAGAGAGTGGATAGGTCAGTCCAGGGAGGACGGACAGGTCAAGGGGGCAGGATGAGGCTAGTAGGTAGGAGATAGGGGTAGGGCTTGAGGTGGGAGGAGGGGATAGGTGGGAGGAAGGACAGGTTAGGGAGGCAGGGACAAGCTGGGCTGTTTTTGGAATGCGGTAGGGGGAGGGAAGATTTTGAAGCTTGTGAAGTTGACACTGATACCATTGGGCTACAGGGTTCCCAAGCAAAATATGAGGTGCTGTTCCTGCAACCTTTGGGTGGCATCGTTGTGGCACTGCAGGAGGCCCAGAATGGACATGTCGTCTGAGGAATGGGAGGGGGAGTTGAAATGGTTCGCGACTGGGAGGTACAGTTGTTTGTTGCGAACCGAGCGCAGGTGTTCTGCAAAGCGGTCCCCAAGCCTCCGCTTGGTTTCCCCGCTGTAAAGGAGGCCACAACGGGTACAGCGGATACAGTATATCACATTAGCAGATGTGCAGGTGAACATCCGCTTGATGTGGAAAGTTTTCTTGGGGCCTTGGATGGGGGTAGGGGGATGGTGTAGGGACAGGTGTAGCACTTCCTGCAGTTGCAGGGAAAATTGCCGGGTGTGGTGGGGCTGAAGGGGAGTGTGGAGTGGACAAGGGAGTCATGGAGAGAGTGGTCCCTCCGGCAAGCAGATAAGGGTGGGGAGGGGAAAATGTCTTTGGTGGTGTGGGGTCGGAGTGCAGTTGGCGAAAGTGTCGGAGGATGATGCGTTGGATCCGGAGGTTGATGGGGTGGTACGTGAGGAAGAGGGTGTTCTGTTTTGGTTGTTATTGCTTGGAGGGGGTGTGAGGGATGAGTTGCGGGAAATGCGGTAGACACGGTCGAGGGCGTTCTCGACCACTGGGGTGGCGGGGGGAAGTTGCAGTCCTTGAAAAACAAGGACATCTGAGCTGTTCGGGAGTGGACTGCCTCATCCTGGGACCAGATGCAGCGGAGGCGAAGGAATCGGGAATAGGGGATGGCATTTTTGCAGGAAGGTGGGTGGGAGGAGGTGTATTCTAGGTAGCTGTGGGAGTCAGTGGCTTGAAATGGATATCGGTTTCCAGGTGGTTGCCAGAGATGGAGACAGAGAGGTCCAGGAAGGAGAGAGAGGTATCTGAGATGGTCCAGGTGAACTTAAGGTTGAGGTGGAAGGTGTTGGTGAAGTGGATGAACTGTTCGAGCTCACTGACTCCCACAGCCACCTAGAATACACCTCCTCCCACCCACCTTCCTGGCCCCAAGAAGACTTTCCACATCAAGCAGATGTTCACCTGCACATCTGCCAATGTGGTGTACTGTATCCGCTGTTCCCGTTGTGGCCTCCTCTACATCGGGAAAACCAAGTGGAGGCTTGGGGACCGCTTTGCGGAACACCTACGCTCGGTTCGCACTAAACAACTGCACTTCCCAGTCGCGAACCATTTCGACTCCCCTTCCCATTCCTCAGATGACATGTCCATCCTGGGCCTCCTGCAGTGCCACAACGATGACACCTGAAGGTTGCAGGAACGCACCTCATATTTTGCTTGGGAACTCTGCAGCCCAATGGTATCAATGTTGACTTCACAAGCTTCAAAATCTCCCCTCCCTCTACCGCATCCCAAAACCAGCCCAGCTTGTCCCCGCCTCCCTAACCTGTCCTTCCTCCCACCTATCCCCTTCTCCTGCCTCAAGCCCCACCCCCATCTCCTACCTACTAGCCTCATCCCACCCCCTCGACCTGTCCGTCCGCCCTGGACTTACCCAACCCCTCCCTAACTCCCCACCTACATTCACCTTTACTGGCTCCATCCCCGCCTCTTTGACCTGTCTCCTCTCCACCTATCTTCTCCTCTATCCATCTTCTATCCGCCTCCTCCTCTCTCCCTATTTATTTCAGAAACCCCTTCCCCTCCCCTATTTCTGAAGAAGGGTCTAGGCCCGAAATGTCAGCTTTCCTGCTCCCCTGATGCTGCTTGGCCTGCTGTGTTCATCCAGCTCTACATCTTGTTATAACGGGATTCACATATTTCCTTCTATTGAATTGAAGAAAAAGTCAGCAGCTCCAGTGAGGGCCATGAGATTTTGAGTTTTTATTAGATTTTCATTTCTGCTCTCAACTCTGCAGTGCTCAGTGCCTAAGTAATAAAGATTAAAATCTATGCCAATCAGTTTTAAGTGTTTTTACAGCATCTGGCACTGATCGCGCGAACAAAGCAATTCCATATTAGAATAGAAGTCACGTTCATTTCTTATAGCTGCATCACCAATTGAGAAATCAGGTAATGCATCCTTCATAGAGAACATCTCTGATTATAATTTTAATTAAGTATTCCCAAAGACATACAAAGATGTTTCCACTGTAATTACAGATTAGCTGACTTAATATGTTTCGTGGAATCGGGAAATATTAAGAAAGTCTTACTTGAAGTAGCAATAGATACATGTTTAATGCATTCATATTTATCAGTTTTAAACAACTTATTTGAAGTGTACTAAGGATTCATCTCAAATATTTGACAAAATAATGTGATACAAGCATGTTAGATGTTACTCCATGAATATTTCGACAGAGATACATGACCTGGCATTAGATTCTGGTCTAATGGCTATACTGTGCACAGCTCAATGCACCTGGCTGCTCTCTGAATATAGACTTCCATTTTTGCTCAGTGGTTAAAGAAACAACCATACGATAGAGCTCCCATTGGAATGTAAATTACAAAATGCTTCTAGAAATGGGCATGTTGAGTATCAACTGTTATGTTTGAAGGTGACACATAGTAAATATCACAGACTAAACATTCATTGTCCATCTGCCTGGATGAGTAGACCTCTCACAATACTCAAGACATGATACCATCCAGGACAAAGCAGCCCACACCTCATCTATCACATTCAACACTCATTCCTTTACCACCAATAAACTGTGGTGGAGTGTGCCACTCTGCAATAACTCACCAAAGCTATTTTGAGAGCATCTTCTAAATTCTGAATCTCTACCTAGAAGAAGGGTAGCAGATATATGGGAACAGTGGTACCTCTAAGCCACACAGCATCCTGACTTGGATATTTATTGCTGTTCCTTCAAAGCTGAGACTCCCTTTCGAACAGCACTGTGGGTGTTCCCACACCTCAAAGACTGAAGCGATTCATTACACGTGAGATATTGTTGATTCAGACTGATTTTGAGTAATCCTGCACCTGCCAGGAGATGCCAGCCAATCAGAGGCACTTCAGTGGGTAGTTAATGCCTTTTTTGCTATTCAGGCGAGAAGGTTATCCGAGAGATTTAATCAGGAAAGAAGCAGGAAAACAGTGTGGTCCATTTCTGGCACCCTCGCCACTAAATAAATTGTCTTCCCACATCCAAATTCACCTCAGGGACAGCACTAAATTCTATTGTAATTATTGCACACAAGCCTAAATCACCAAAGTTGCAGAACACTTGCAGAGAATGCTGGTTTCACATTACAGTCAGTTCTGCTCTAACATGATAGTTGCATTCCTACGCAACATCACGTTATAGAAAATCGTGCTATAGAAATAATGGGGCCTATGGGAAAAGGGGGGGTTGGGGCAGACCACCAAAAAATCTCACTCAAAATCGCTCAAAAGCCTAACACAAAAGGATAGCACAGTTTGAATGGATGTTTAATTCATAGCTAATAATGAAATAAAACTAAATTTAACATCTTGCCTTGATAAAAATGTCAAGATGACATAATGGGGGAGGAGCTTTTGAGGTTGCTCTGTTGTCTGTGCAGGGGCTGAGGGTCATCAACATCAGCTTCATCATTACTTTCAGGTACAGCTGTAGTTGCAGGGTTAGAGTGAAAAATAATTAATTCAGAAGTGGATGGCTGTGGTTCATTGTCTTCTGACTGTTTCTTGGGGGTTTGCTTAAAAAAGACATCCAGTTTTTGCTGCTATGCCCTTTTTCTTCTTTCATGAAGAAGCAGTTCAAAGGGTGCCAAATAAGATCTTATTCCACGAGCTGCTACCCTGCTGCATTCTGCATTGCAATCATCTTCTAAAAACTACAATTGCTTCTCAATTTCCCTCAGGATAGAAGACAAAACAGAAGTGGAAAGCTCTCATGGTGTTACATCCTGGACTTCTTCTTCTTCAGCTTCCAGTTGCCCCTCAGCGACAAAGTTGTTGTAGATCATCTGTAGACAGGCCTTCACGGTAGGACTTAAACAGCTCTTCAACATCCTCACTCTCCACTTCTTCAAATCCAACTTGCTTTGCAAGATCAACACAATGTTCTTTGATTCTTGGGAGCTCATCTGATGGATCAAAGGCTTTAAAATCTTGAAATAAATCTGGGAGATGCTTCCACCAAACCACATGCAAGCATGACATCACTCCAGGTGTCCATGAAAATGTCAATTGCATTCTTGGTGTTAAAGCTCCTCCAAAATTGACATCACATGTTCTCTCATTACACTCAAAATGCTTTATAACATCTAGCTTCTCTTCCAGTGTTACAGCCTTTTTTTTTACGTTCACCACTCGTAATTTTATCACCAGGACGCTTCTTGCCAACATTCTTATCATTTTGTGTTCACATTTTTGTGGGTAACACAGCAGAATTTGTAAAAAGAAAAATGAAAATCTCGGAGTACTGTACGTCTCACAGGAAGCGCTTCACAACGATGTCTGCAAAATGATCACGTGATGCTGGCATGGATGCTCCTTCGGTGCTAACACTGCGCATGTTCAGGACAAAACCCACGAAATTATCATGTGATTTCACGCGTACTCCTCTGCGCACCGATAGAATCACTTTATAGCCAACGCATGTTTGCGTTTTAGAAATAGCTTTCCCCCATACGTCAGTCGCATTATAGCCAATCTTCATTGCTGGAACATGCATTATAGCAGAAGAATATGTTAGTTAAAGGCAGTTTGTTCCAATGTATTATCAGGACTTAGTCTTTTCAGAAGAACATAACTTTAAAGTACCATTTAAGCAAGGGATCTGTCAAAAGTTTGCAAATATTGTGTCCACTTTCTTTATGTGTTCCAACCCTGGCATCTTGCCCTCAACTGAGAGTAATTATAAGATGGTGAGGCAGCTTAAAATGTTCCTGTCTGACTGTTATAGAGTAATAGAGTCATACAGCATGGAAACAAGCCTTTTGGTCCAACCAGTCCATGCCAACCATGTTCCCAAACTAAAGTAGTCCCACCTGCCTGCACTTGGCTCATATCCTTCTAAACCTTTTCTATTCATGTACTTATCCAAATGTCTTTTAAACATTGTAACTGTGCCTGCATCCACCTGTCTGACATTTCATTGCACACATGAACCACTTGTGTGAAAAAGTTGTCCCCCATGTCCTTTTTAAATCTTTCTCTTCTCACCTTAAAAACATGCACCCCAATTTTGAACTCCCCATGCTAAGGAAAAGATCCTTGTGATTCACCTTATCTATGTCCTTCATGATTTTATAAACCTCTAGAAGTTTACCCCTCAATCCCCTATGCTCCAGTTAAAAAAAGTCCCAGTCTTTCCAGTTTATTTTCATATCTCAAACCCTTCAATCTCAGCAACATCCTGATAAATCCTTTCTGAACTCTCTCCAGTTAATAATATCTTTCCTATAACAGGGCGACCAGAATTGCACACAGTACTCCAGAACAGGCCTCACCAATGTCCTGTACAACCACAACATGACGTCCCAACTCCGTTACTCAAATTTCTGAGCAATGAAGACAAGTGTGCTAAACACCTCCTTAAAGATCCTGCCCACCTGTGATGTAAATTTCAAAGAATTATACACCTGAACCCCTAGCTCTCTCTGTTTTACAACATTGCCCAAAGCCTTACCAGTAAATATATATGTCCTGTACTTGTTTGGAAAACCAAAATGCAATATTTCATATTTATTCAAATTAAATCCATCTGCCACTCGTCAGCCCAATGACATTTTTCTATTCCAGCTGCAAGGGCATATACAAGAGTGGGTAGGGCAAATAATCCAGTGATTACTCCAACATTAATTCTTGGTCTCCATCTTCATCTTGATAGCATTCTTTGAGAATGAGAACTTGGTGCCAACTTTATATATAACCATATTATAGGGGACTCGGGAACCTGCTTGTACTGCTCTATCATTCTATCAATATTTACAACCTTATTTACTTTGTTCAGTCCATGTACTTCAGCCTGTGAAGAGCATCCTACCCCCAGTGCTGAATGCTTGACATTCATAATAATATTCTTCAGGGGTTGAAAATGGGGTCTTCAAGGCTTCCAGAATATAATGAAACTGGCTTTTCTCTTCTTAACTGAGGTTTAGTGTGCGATACAGCTTGTAGCACTAATTCTGCTAATAATGTATTTGCTATGAGTCATTTGGCATTACAGTTGTTACTTTTATTTGTTCTGATTTCTTGTTTGTGTTTGTGGAAATTACAAATTTCTGCCATGAGGACTGGAGGAAAAAAGCATTAAATTTTTTACAACACAGGATTTTGTCTACCATGTCTGCTCTGCCTCTTCAAACGAAAATACACCAAGTGCCACTCTCCCACCTTCCTCCTGAGCCATGAACATTCTTCCTTTTCAGATTGCTGTCTAACTCCATTTTCAAAGTCTCAGTTGGAACTGCTGCCACCACAGCCTCAGGCAGTGTATTCCAGATCGTAACTAGTTGCCACATGAAAAAGTTATTTCTCATATCACTTTTCTTTTCTCAGTAACTTATGTATCTATAGACCATAGAGCAGTGGATGTGGTGTATATGGATTTTAGCAAGGCATCTGATAAGGTTCCCCATGGTAGGCTCATTCAGAAAGTAAGGAGGCATGGGATTCAGGGAAATCTGGCTGTCAGGATACAGAATTTGCTGTCCAATAGAAGGCAGAGGGTGGTAGTGGATAGAAAGTATTCAGCCTGGAGATCCGTGACCAATGGTGTTCCGTAGGGATCTGTTCTGGAACCTCTGCTCTTTATGATCTTTATAAATGACTTGGATGAGGAAGTGAAAGGGTGGGTTAGTAAGTTTGCCAATGACATGAAGGTTGGTGGAGTTGTAGGTTGCAATGGGACATTGACAGGATGCAGAGCTGGGCAAAGTAGTGGAAGATGGAATTCAACCCAGAAAAGTGCGAAGTGATTCATTTTGGAAGGTAGAATTTGAATGTAGAATATAGGGTTAATGCTAGAATTCTTAGCAGTGTGGAGGAAGAGAGGGATCTTGGGGTGCACATCCATAGATCCCTCAAAGTTGCCTCCCAAGTTGTTAGGGTTGTTAAGAAGTCACGGGGGAATTGAGTTTAAGAGATGCAAAGTTATACTGCAGCTTTATAAGACCCTGGTTAGACCACACTTGGAATATTGTGTTCAGTTCTGGTCCCCTCATTAAAGGAAGAATGTGGAAGCTTTAGAGGGTGCAGAGGAGATTTACCAGGATGCTGCCAGGACTGAGAGACAACAGCAGAGATTTTTATGTCCGGTGACAGATGGGGAAGAGGAAGGTGGTGTTGAAATGCATGCATTCTTTTGAATGCTGAAGAAACAGCAGGTTTCACTGGAAAACCAGACCCTAATTGTTGAAGAACTAGGAACATTAACAGTTGCCATAATAGACACAATGTTCTTGATTTTATCAGATATCATTTAATGGGTTAGAGTGAAAATCTCCCATAATGAGTATTAGTTTATGGCTTGGTAGCTAAGTCTTGTTCAGAAACAAATAAATTAGTTAACAGTAGCATTATCTCATGAAATATCATTTCTAGAGTGCAATATTTTTGTAGCATTCTATTCATAAAATATTCTGTTGGCATTCTGGCAAATAACTTCAAAAATTTTACTGGAATTCCGAAAGCATGGTGTAACACCCAGATTGTTCGAAGCCTGATTTTAGCTAGCTTGTTCTAACTCCGCTGTAGTTGCTGGAATGTATTTTGACGTGCCCTGAATTTTCCAGGACATCACGAAAATATGCGTCGGCTTATTGAAATTAAATGAATACATTTATTACATTGCAACAAGATTCTCCACTCATCTGTAGAAGCCATCCCATGGATGTATTTGTAAAAACTTTCGCAATTTGATTTCCCACCCACTGCATTTGATTGGCAGGGTTACATTCTTGATAAATTGAAATGTAAAGAAGGACCATGCTATTATGTTGGCTTAAAGACATGTTAAGTTGAAGGTTACAAATTTTGGCTCTGCCTCTTGTTATCTGTTAGCTATTCCAACCAGAGGCGGGGAAATGTGTCAGTCCGTATACCGCAATGTGGTTGGATAATATGTCTGTGTCAACACGGAAAAGCAGTGAGATATGGGTACGAAACTTGGAGCAGTGGTAAATCTGTGCGGTTAGATGGATATAAATGTTAGACATTAGTTCTGCATGGTAGAAAGTGCTGATGCGTGTGTGATGGGAAAACATTACGTTGATCAATGTAGGAGGTTGGTTGTGCACTTGGTATGAAATGGCATTTCAAGCTGCATTCACTGACCCCGAACATTTCTGTGAGGTCATTCAGCATTTTCCAATTCTGTATTTCAGATTCTCAAGGCCAGAGCACTTGTGGAAAGCTGAGCGTTCTCTTTTTTTTTTCAACTTGTGAATTAACTAAGGCCTCCAGTGCTGTATCTGAGTATCTGGGAAACCTCTAACTCGCTTGGTGCTCCAGTGCCCTAGCTTCTTCCAGCTTAGAAACTCTCTCTCATCTATTTCTACCATCAGATGCAGTCAAACCCTTTAACAACTGTAGGTTGGCTTTAAAATCACAGGAACATGAAAAATAGGAGTGGGAGTGGGTATTTGGCTCATAGAACCTGCTCCACCATTCAACTAAACTGAACTTCTACCTCAAGGCCATTTTCCCACACTATTGTCATAACCACTAACAAAGGGCGTAAAATCTATCTATCTCTGTCATGAATATGTTTAATACCTATGCCTCCACAACTCTCTGGAGTAGGGAATACCCAAGATGTACCAAACTCTGAGTGAAGATACATCTTCCTCAGTCCTAAGTGGCCTACACCTTACAGTGAGACTGTGTCCAATTCTAGAACCAGTAAACCACCCCTCTCCCACACCCTGCTCTCCACCAGGCCAGGGAACCATCCTTCCTGCAAATTCTCTGCTGATCCCTGCAAGAGTTTTGCATGCTTCATTGAAATTACCAAAGTGGTTGGCTAATTTTAATTGATGCTAAGTGTTTGTTAAGCATGCAGCCATGCAACAACACATTTAGCACTGAGATGAATACCACAACCATGGAGATGAGCAGGAAGCCTGAAGTTTGCAACCCTACTACATGGACTTCAAGCTAATCCAGCAGATGGGTCAACACGGCTGGCATATCATGTTCAAAATCCTCCTTCCCCATTCTGAGACACGTTGTTAAAAATCTTTAGGTCCATGTTCATTTCTCTTTCAATAGCTTCCCTTCTGCCTGTTACTGAATTTTGCTGAAGTAATGTTTCATGGACACTTACAGCCCTCTAACACCTCATAGAAGTGACACTGCAAATGTAGAAACCTTGATAACAAGTATTTCATTCATTAAAGGTAGCAATGCAGTCCAACCTGGCCATTCACTATTCTGACATTCATTGTGCACTTTCTATTGATCATTGGCTGGATGGCCATTGGGAGTGGGAATTTCAGTTAATCTACTCCCTCTTTTAGCAAAAGAACATTGAGGCAATTTTCTGATGAAGGGTCTAGGCCCAAAATGTCAAGTTTTCCTGCTCCTATGATGCTGCTTGGCCTGCTGTTTTCATCCAGCCCCACGCCTTGTTACCTCCTATTGAGGCAATTTTAGTGCTTCAAAATAGCACCCTAACTGAGGTTGTCTATTTTAGCCCAGATTAAACTTACTGTAACCTATTTACCATTTCAATCACAACTCTCATTCATAAAGTAATCAACTCACACAAAACTACTTTCATATAGGGTCGTGCAACTGAAAACCTTGAAGTTTTTATTAAAATCTGTCAACGAGAGCTAGGGGAGGCAATGGCCTCGTGGTATTATTGGTGGACTATTAATTCAGAGACCCAGATAATGTTCTCAGGACCTGGGTTTGAATCCTGCCGTGGCAGATGGTGGAATTTGAATTCCCCAAATATCTGGAATTAAGAATCTTTCGATGACCGTGAATCCATTGTCGATTTTCGGAAAAACCCATCTGGTTCACTAAAGTCCTTTAGGGAAGAAAACCGCCATCCTTACCTGGTCTGGCCTACACGTGACTCCAGACCCACAGCAATGTGGTTGATGCTTAACTGCCTCTGGGCAATTAGGTATGGGCAATAAATGCTGCCTAACCAGTAATGCCCTCATTCTGTGAACAAATGATAAAAAAAAAGTTAATATATACATGATCTAATTGAATTTGCAATTAGGCCCAGTATGTGCTGAATATTTCAGTTCTCTCCTTTCCATAGCTTAGGTCACTCTTGGTTCTTTTTTGGCATAATGAGCAGAATGTACAGCCAAGCATGGTCTCTATTTCTATATTTCACTAGAAAAGCATTCCTATCATAACATTCCTTGCACTTAGTTTGTACCTTGGAAGCTGTCCGCTAACATCTGTTCGGACTTGATCCAACAACATCAGTTTTTTTTGTGAATAGTTGCCTTTGTCAGCATGAACTTATTTGGAGTATATATTAAAATGTAAAATCACCTTATGCCGCTACATCATGCAAAATAAACTGTGCCAATTTTGAATAGCAGTTCAATAGACGTATGTCAAAATTGTCCTAAAACTTATAATGATACCAAAGCCTAGAATTTTAGAAGAATGCTTCAAACATTTGACTATGTCCTTCTACCAAGCTATCTGTTTGATAATGTTATGATGTAGTATGTAGTTGTAATATCTATGAGTTAACCCTTTGCTGTCAAAAAGATAAATTTGGTAACTCAAAGATAAAAGGTACTGCAGATGCTGGAGAATCCGAGATAACAAGCATGGGGCT
>JAHRHZ010000061.1:5524622-5542827 GCA_024137785.1 Ginglymostoma cirratum | reverse complement strand
AAAACTTGACGTTTCGGGCCTATTTTCTGATGAAGGGTTTAGGCCCGAAACGTCAAGTTTTCCTGCTCCTATGATGCTGCTTGACCTGCTGTGTTCATCCAGCCCCGTGTTTGGTAACTCAATGTTGTTTATAGTACTCATTTCTTCATGTATGTCCTTTACTGAAAATTTGACAATAGTTGTTAAATTAACTCTCTTCTTACAAATGATTCAACCTATTTTACCTCAAGATCTGAAGAAATAACTAACTATCTTGCTTTCTCCCTTCAGTATATTAACATTTGGTGCTACCTCAAAATAACACAACACGTAAAATCACAACATGAGGAAAGTCATTGACCTAACTTGGCTCATACATCCAGAAAGAACTGGTAATGCTGTCGATGACAGATTTTAATAAAAACTTCAGGGTTTTCAGTTGCACGACCCTATATGAAAGTATTTTTGTGTGAATTGATCACTGTATGAATAAGAACATCCAACAATTTTCCTTTTATTAATTTTAACTGGATTTTCTCATCTAGGTTTAGTTTGTGGAAGTGTTCCAGAGTTGGCTTCTTTATTTATTATCTTATAATATCTCTATGAGATCTTGCTAATTTGCCTGTTTGCTAGGTTGCAGAGCATTTTAGGCTCCCATCATAATTTGGACCCCTGCTGCTGAGTATCGGGTTTCTCCTCATTTCATGGTGACCGAAATTTAAGGTTGTGGTCTGACAAAATCAATTTGCAGCTTGCAAGTGACCTCCTTTACTTCATAGTCTACTGATTTGGCAAATGGTGTAGCATTGTAATTGTTACTTTCCAATCTTAGGGCATGTGAAATGTGCAGTCTAATGAAACTCCACATCTCTTCTGATTTAATCTTAATTCATTTCAACGCTATATGTAAGAACTTAAGTCAGCTAGGTTAATTTTTTTCTCTTTTTTTCTTAATACTTGTCCATTTATAATGTCACATGTATTAGATTAATTATTACCTTTACAGAATTTGTGACTTTGGTTGACCGATAATCTTTCTTCTTAAATTCCGCTTGATTATAATCTGGATACGGGGATTATTTACAAAAACATATTTCTTTAGATTTCTGTATTTTTCTCTTTCCCTCAGAGCATTGCTGAGTATTCCTTACCCAGAGATGAATGGGGCTGGTTGTGGGATTAAACTAATGGGCTGAAGTTTAGAGGTACGAGCAGGTGGGTTGGGACAAACGTCACAAATTTAGAAACTTGAACCTTGACACCCAATTCACCTTCAACCCAGCTACTTCTAGGTTTAATGGAGGCTGGACACACGCTGTGCTGACCTTAATTTAACCTCCTTTGAAGATTTGAAACAGGACATAAGTGGGAATGGGCTCACCATCTCTTCAAAATGCAGCAGCTGAAGGAAAATTAGGACACATCTGGGGTGAGCAAACGTGCATTTAAAGCAGTTCGTGTGGTCCAGGAGTGCTTCCCCACAACCTCCAAATTTACATGCCACTTCTACTCCCCTTATACAAAAGCCCTCAGGTTCAGAACTCCTCCTGGAGTGAGGGATCAACCAAAGGATTGGACTAACACAAAGGAAACAAATTTTCCCACCACACCCCTCTGCTGCTGCAGAGATATGGATCAAATTCCTTCCTCCTTTAGAATTGGATCCTCAGGATTCCCCAAGATTGGATTCTCCATGCTTCTGCCAGCTGGGTTGTTGATAGCATCTTTCTGTTCTGCACTCTGCTCTGACAATCTACCATCTGACAGCAAAATAGCTGTTCTTCTGACTCTCAGGTGGGATGCTTGCTATAGAATTAAAACATGTGGGGAAGCATGAACACTATCCTTACAAAAATCTTTCTATTTCTTCGGCTTCTCTCCTCTTTTCCAATGTTATGTATAGATTATAACTAGGAACTAAAATATTGTGTTTGTCAGGAAGGAACATCTTGCAATTGTAACTAGATAAATGTGTAATCTGTAACGGATAAAGAAGGAAGCAGTTTGGAGTAGTCTGAATCAGGATCTCTTATGTACCAGCAACATTGGAGAATTAATGAAGATGGAGTTTTCACTTCTCCAAGTTTGAATGTGATTGTTCAAACAATACAGAACATACATCAACACATCATCTTTTAAAAGCAGGGAGGTTAGAAAGAGTTGGTGATGTTGAAGCATAAAGGTCCAAAGATTGGCACCAAGATGGCTATGGTTAAGATTTTCCTTGTTTACTCTGTTCGTCCAGTAGGTCACTGTACAGTTGTTGATCTGTTTGTTCTTTGATTTATTGTAGTGATGTGTACTTAGTGAAAAGTTTTGTTTGCAAACAGTACAGACAAATATAGCAAGCAAGGACATACAGATCATAGGGTGCTTAGACAGTGAGGTGTAAAGGTTTCACTGCACAGGAGGGTAAGAAGCAAGATCAACATTAACAAAATATTTATTATTATATTATTTGAAGTTACAGAGTCCATTCATCAGTCTAATAATGGCAGGGAAGAAGCTGTTCTTGTATCTGTTGTTCCGTGGGTTCAGGCTTCTGTATCTTCTGCCTGACGAAGAGGTTATAGATCATTACTGGGTTGGGAGACGTCTTTGATGATGTTGGCAGCCTTTCCGCAACAATGAGAAGTGTAAATGGAGTCCTTGGATGGCAGGTTGGCTTCCGTGATGGTCTGTGCTGTGCACACAACTTTCTGCCTTAATATTAAAATTTGATTGTGATGGTAAATGTACAACATATTTACATTTTGAGGTTTGGGTTTCAGTATAGAGGCAGATGGACATGGATTGGTTCTGTGGCAAGTAATTTCCTTTTTAAACAGGTCACAAAATCATTTGCACTTAGTATCCTAAGAACATCAGTTCAAGGAAGGGATAAGAGAATATTTTTTACAGAATCCCTACAGCATGGAAAAAGGCCATTTGGCCTAATTCGTCCAGACCAACCCTCCGAACAGCATCTTACCCAGACCCATTCCCCTACTCTATCCTGTAACCTTACATCTCCCATGGCTAATATACATAACCTACACATCCCTTAACACTATGGGTAATTTAGCATGGCCAGTCCAACTAGCCTGCGCATTTTAGGACCGTGGGAGGAAACCAGAGCACCCGGAGGAAACACACACAGACACAGGGAGAATGTGTAAGCTCCACACAGTCAGCTGAGGGTGGAATCAAACCCGGGTCCCTGGTGCTGTGAGACAGCAGTGCTAACCACTGAGCTAACATGCCCCCCCCCCCTTATCAAAGGAGAGTAAATGCATTAAGATATTCAGAAGAACTCAGAGTTAATTAAGAATGTTGAACAATTTATCTTAGTAGGAGTATGAAGTAGTTCAGAGTATTCGTCTTCCTTAGAGGAAGTAGTTTTTTCATCTGTGGAGCTTCCAAATCAGAAGAGTTTGGTTATAAATTAGAGTGATGTGTTGATTTTATCACTCAACCACCAATCCAGAGACCCAGGCTAATTTTATTTCAAAGCTGAGATAGACAGATTTTTAATCAGTACAGGGAAACAAAGGGTTATGGGGAAAAAGCAGAAAGGCGGAGTTGAACATTATAACATCAGTCATGATCTCTTTGAAAGTGGAGCAAGCTCAATGTGCTGATTGGCCTACTTCTGCTCCTAACATTTTATGGTCTTATGTGGTTCATTAATGTTGTGTCGGACAAGAAATCTGAAGTCCTTATCTAATCTGACTCCAGACCCAAAAAAAATTGATTAACTCTTAACTACCCTCAGAAACATTTAAATAGTTTGATTGTTACAAGGGATGGACAACAAATACCAGTGTTGCCAGTGATGCCCACATTCCCGTTACAAGAATAAAATAAAAGCAATCTTCAAGGAGCTTAGAATTGAGAAAATCAGAATTGTGAAAGGTTCATATCAGCAGACTCGGAAAAGAATTGTAAAATTCACTCTTTAAGAAAAATAATTTACCAAAAGTCAGTTAAACAGAGATCTTAAAAGGCTGCAAAGGAGTGATATTTTTCTGGGATTGATTTTCCAAAACAGATCACATTAGGAAACAGGAGTGAAATTTTGTTTTGATCTTTCTATTACAATCTTTTGAACAGTCTTCAATACACATATCGCTTTGTTTGCTTATTTCTTCCTTTGTGTAATAAACCTATGTTATGTTGTTAAAGTACACCTGCAGTCTCATATGAATATGTATAGATTCTTCCCAGCCTTAGACAGTATGGACAATGGCAGATCAATTGAGAAATTATGGTCAATTGGAAAAATGAGATTCTCAATGTCTAGAAAAAGTAGTCTGATTTTCTACCCAATGATTCAATGATGAAACAAGAATTTTGTTAGTAAACAGTGAAAGGCCTGCTTGCGTGTGTTATCATCTGATAACTGCTGAATCTCACAGAATTTATATGCAATTTGTTATTTTCTCAGGCCATGGAAACTAGAGAGCAAAATTCTAAAATGAAAATCAGAACTGCTACCTGCTAGTTTAAGCTTATTCCTCACTCTTCTGAGTTTCCACCTTGGTCAGCATTCTCGAACATCTCAAGACATGCTCTATTGGCAGTAGGCACCTGCATTTTTTATTCAAGGAGGTTGACTTCAGACATGCACCTGCCTTAATACATCATCATGGTACATCATAGACTAACTAATAACACAGCTCACCACTTCAACATTACATTTTCAATGAATCCCCGAAGGTCCTTGCAGTAGCAAATGTATCCATTCCTGGTGATCACACAATGGTACAAGTACATAATGATGCTTACATAATGAGAATTGCGTAGGATAATGTGCTGGAGCTCATGGACAGAACTGATTCAATGAATCGTCCTGAAATTGACATCAGTCAATCTTTTAGTAAAATACAGCCCATCATTTCATTGACTAACCATCACATTAATCAACCAAAAAAATTAAACACATGGTCTATCAAACCACATTTCATTCTGTGTACAGTAGGAAACTACAGAGCCAAATGGACGCTGCCAAATTGTTGCTTTGCAATCACTTAAATTTATAGCTAAATTATTCCTTTAGAAATAAGTTAATAAATGTTTGTAAATGGGGCATTGCTTTTCTTTACCAAACAGAAATATAATTCAATAATACAATCGCTTACATTGAGCAAAAAACATAACAGTGACGGATGGAAAATTGGTGACTATAGACAGGGTTACAATACTTAACTGCTACAGTCAAAGTGATTATTTTAAAACTACCTGATTGATATCTGACAGAATAGTCGATATTGACATGAGATAGCTACTCTTACACTGCACATAATAAAAGAGGTATATGTTGTTAAGTTAAAATCTCCTTATAAATTATGTCAAGCATCGAGTGGTCCAGTTCTCAAGATGATCAATTCTGAAGAATAATTCATCTGTTACAGCTGCAGTAAGATAATTTGCTTTTATTTCATGAACTGGGAGTGTTTTTCTCAACATTCATGTTTGACAATGTAGAAAGAATTTCCAGTCTTCCCAGACCCAGAACTCGGGCCAAACAATTTGATACCTTGCAAATTAAAGCTAATGATTGAGCTCTTAAGTTTTGGTTATGGCACACACACAAAAATGAAAGGCTTTTTTCATGAAATTACAAAATAAACATTCTTCACCTAGAATAGCTTGTATCGAAACGTTTCCAGCAATATACAGATGCATGCTTGTTTGAAGGACATACAGAATGTGAATAATCCCTTTAATTTATTACAGGCAATGTGTAGCACCATGGGTGTTTCCAAACAGCCTGCTAATTTTAGTGACTCCTTTCCCCCCATTGATTTTAACACTATCCATTCAACAAGAATTGGTTGGGTGAGTGGTTAGAAGTTTGGTAAAGCAATTAACGTTATTTCCCTGATGCAGCCTACTTGACTCTATTTTTAACTATGCTTATTTCAGAGGTGACAGAGGCACCTGCCATAGGCAACTGCAAATTTCACAGCACTTTTAAAGTCAATAGCCTATATCACAGTCAGAATGTGGTGCCATTCTTCCTGAAACATCACAGAAGTTTCAGTGACTAGCCTGCCTGATAAAGCAGGCAATGTTATTCTCTCAGAGCCTCTGAAACAGCATTTAGAGGGGCTGTCATGCGCAACATACTGGATCATTGGTTCCTTGGCAGGCCAGATGCTAATTTCCAGTTGCTTCATTTTCATTTATTTTTGGCTTATCAATGAAAGTAAATGTTACCTGCTTATTACGGGTGCTGTTATTTTTGTTGCATTTTGACAGTGGGGCATCTACAGGAAAAGGAGCAGCAGCTCTGGACCATTGTGGAGTAAAAAGGTTAATGTAAATCAATCATCAAGTGAACTGATGATGGACTCATGACATAAGCAGAACAGTCAGGGACAAACCTGAGATGGATCTTAAGAAGAAAGCCACACTTGTATTTGACTGTCATCATGTATCTTATCTGAATAAAGAATTGGGATTACTTTACTAAGACTATGTCCAGATTACCGGAGCTGTTAAGGGTTACCAACCAAATAAAAGAATAAACCAAGCCTAAGATGAAGGGCAGATTAGATCTTGGTGCCGAAATTCCTTCCATGGTCAAACCTCAACTCAAACCAACCAGCAGTAGCAACATCTAGGCCTGAAGGATGGCAACAGGCAATGTAAAGGCTTTGGGAACAGGGATGTTGGGTGGGAGGGCAATGCTCAGTATGCGAGGTGAATAAGCCCAAAGTCACTTTCATGGAGTCATCAGAAGAGCAGTGCTTTAGGAGCCTGAAATTCTCCTCTAATCAGGCTGTTGTATATCTTCCATAGTAACAGGACTTGCTGCCTATTCAAGTATGACCCGGTACTTTGCCAATGGCTGATAAAGATACCACAGAATTTAACATCTGTACCATTGAATCCTTCCAGTTTCTACAGGGCCATTAGCTGCATCTCCCACTCTGCAGCACAGAATTACAACAAAGTGCTAAATATGTTTATTTTAGTGGCATACATATTAATAGCCTTTAATTCCTTTCTCGCTATCTACCCATGTTCTCCCTGGTTCCAAATATTGTATTGATCTCAGTATGCCATTGCCAATTCCCACTTCCAGCCACCTGAATGGGAAAAACAGTTGGAAATTTGGAGGGTGAGGAAAAACCCAACTCAGTATATCTATGAAATGTGTCATTCTTGCAGATTCTGGATTCTTATTCCTCATTTCACTTTGAGTCAAACTACTTTAACATTGAAAGGTCAAATAATGATGGTTTTGAGAAATGAACAAAACAACAATTTCTTGCTAAAACCAATGAGGTGCAAAGCAAATATAGCTTATTATTCCTGAGAAAGCAATTTTATAGGTAAAATGAGAAAATAAACACAATCTAGTCCCAAGATTAGAAAGCTTTTTAAATCTATCTGGTGAGCACATGAATGTTGAGGATGTTGTGGAGAATTGGCCTATATGAAAGTTATTTCCGTTATTTCTCCTCACAAAAGCTGCTGACATGTTGGTTAACTTAAAATACCTCTATTTTAGAATTTCCGCACCTGCAATATTTTGCTTTTGCAATCACAGAAAATCATGCGCCTTGATTTTTGTTCCAAAGTTGTGTAGACAGAAGTAAGAGAATTCATAACTCTGTGAAAGAGACCTTTAAAAATGGTCACCTGCACTCTCCATTTCAGTACAGAGGAGAAGAGGGAATGCTGCAGGGTTGGAAGTCAGATTGGCTGAACTAGGAAGAGGAGACTTCCAGATATGGAAGCAGGTTGGATGGAAAGTCTGCCTTGAAATTTTGGCATGGTGTTCAAAAATTACAATAAAGGAATAAAATATTCCTTCAGCATCCACCCCTCACATATTTTTCACTCTTCCTCAACTCCACATCTTGTTTATGCCCCATTTATGCCAACTCACACAATCTATTACCTTCTAAACACCTTATGGCTCCTCATAACCCCAAAGTAACTTTACGCCTATTTCTTCCAATCATATTTGCCCCTTTCATCTCCCGTACTGGTGAGTATCCACACAAACCAAGGTGCACAGGAGAAAGAAATAAAGTTGAATTATTTAAAGTTCTATATGGCAGACTACACTGTCAAGAAAAGCAGTATCGTTTATAAAAACACATATTGATAGCCTTTCAAATATATTCTTAGGTGTCTCTGGCAAAACAAGCATTTATTGCTTATCACCGATTACCATCATTATCACTATCGCTCCCTCTTGACATGTTTAGTTTTTATTGATATTTCTTGACAATTCTTGATTAGGTTGACAATTCTTGACAGGTTTGGTCAGAATGAACCTGACATTATTTGACAAGTCTTGATACATTGCTAAGTATTGCTTGGTCTACGTATAGCTTTAGGGGGTCTCACACAATCCTTTCTACAGTCAACAATGCCAAAGTGTCCCTAATCACTTCCCACACCCTTGAAAGATTACCTGACACCAAGTCTCCCAACTGCCAGAAGCTCCTGAACTCCTATCCAAAATGACACCTGACCACACTATCATTCAAACGATGCCTGACCTGCACCCCTAAGATGGCCTGAGACTATTGATCCAGGCCATCCAAAGAAGGTTTACTGACAGGAGGCCTACTCTGAGTTGGTCTGTCTGTGCAATCTGGGATCGATACAACAGGGGTTATCAAAATTGCATTTGAATGGAGACAGCAGACCTATAAAATGGCCAGATGTCTCTGGGAACCACAAATGCACAAAGTCTTAATTGACTTACTTCCACCCTTGCAGAAATGAGAATATCCAGGTACAGGAACAGGTTTTGGGCCACTTCCACCAATTTCACTAGATTAGAGAGTTTCTTCAACATGGTGAACATCCTAGCCTTAATTTTGTGATGAGGTAGCCCAATTCCTCATGAATTACTGTTTATCTCCTCTTCCATAACACTGTCTATTTATGTCTCTGCATTACCTGTGTTTTCAGCAAATAAGTGGCAGTTCTATCTTATCACCAACAATACACTATCGAAAGTGACCTCTTAAAGGGCCTAAAATAAAGATATTGATGGCACTAACACAGTTCACTCAAAATATCTTAATGATGCAATAACTTACGTTGTGCAATCCTTACAATTTAACAGTAGCCAATGCATGTGCCATCACTGCTACTTTATTGCAGTACCACACCTAGACAACTAAAGCAGAGATATACACAAGGAATGGATGCTAACAAACATGTTAAACAAGAAAAACCAAAAATGAACACTCAACCCACTGTAATGATTAATGAAGTGAATTTACTTTCATCATTTCTTGTCATTTCTGTTTCTTTCACTGTACAAAACAGAAACCATCATTATCCAAAGGTCAAGCAAAATGGTTTAATCCTGCACTCTTCCACAGGGTAATGCAAAGGTAATGTCACACTGAGCATACTGTTGGCCTTCATTGATATTGAACTGCAGCAACAGATTCCAATTTTATGGTCCTTTAACATAGTGAAGTATCTAAAAAAGAAGAGAAAGGATACAGAATCAGACACCTATCTGGCTGCAAAGTACAGTTGGAGAGTTAGGTTATTTAACACATAGGACTATGTCAACTGAAGGCTTGGCCACCAATGGTAAAGCAAAGAGAGGGGAAGATACAGTTGTCCAAATTATAATGTGAAGTCACATGTTGCAAGGGCAAACTGAAGGATGTTTGACATCAACTTTTATGTTAAATGTTAATGGAGTATCCTATTGCAAACTCTGTTCTGTTGGGCAGTAAAATATTTCGGTAGTCTTGTAATAAGGAAGCAAAATACATACAGTGAAATCTTACCATGAGGGAGGGAAATGATTTATTATTTGACATCATAAGAAGCACTTGAAGCTATTCACCACCAGAAAAAAATCTATACTGAAATGTGACACAACTCCATTTTGAATGTTTACCATAATTTTTCTGCATGGTAGCAGAAAAATCATTTGACCTCTTTTAGTGTTTATTCTTGATCTTGTTTTAATGTGTTATATTATTTACCTCCTAGTGTAGATAGAACAATGAATGCAATCACCCGTTAAAAGATTAAAATAACGAAAGCTTCACTTGTTCTTAATATTAAAAATGATGTTGGCAAACATATATGGTAGAACTCAGGATTTTATGTTGATAGCTGTTATTGGAAGGAAACCATTTAAAAGTCTCCAAAAGGATACATGTCTACAGCTTGGTTAGGAACAGATGTCTTTCCCAGTGTCTGAAACATACATCTATATCTAATCTGAAGAGCTGATCATTTGGGCACCGACTGGAATATGATAATACTTAATGATGGAACAAGGCTGTGTTTCACTCTTTCTTTAAAGAAAACAAGAAAAACTGGAGAATCATGTGCCAATCAAAACTTCATTCCTGAGCACAGATCTAATAGATTGCACAATTAATCAAGACTTTGCAAATATCAAATAACAGTTTTATGATAGTTAAAATAATCACTGCTGGAGACCATGGATAGTAGCCCATGCAGCCTGACAGTTTGGCTCTTTCTTTGTCTGGATCTTTGTTAACTTTGGTATGAACATTAAAGCCTAGTTACTTACAACTCTTCATTCAGGGATGAGGCGTGGCAGTGTCTGAATTAAATCATACAAATAACTGGGCAAGAGCTAGCTGAGTTCTAACACTATTGCAACGTGGCAGTTTTTATTTAACATTTACATTCAAGGTATATCAAATACCAAGCATAATGTAGACAAGAGTATTGGGAAGGGGAAGAATGGAGGGAGCAGTTGGATAGCAGGACTCCAGAAGTTACTCCAGAGATGAGGAAATGAAAGCCTTGAGGATAAAATTGTAAACACAAAACATTTAAGGGCTGGGAGCAAATGTAGGTCATTAGGGACAGTGTTTTCTATGGCTGCTTCTGCAATGTAGTGTCATTAAATTTAGATCAATGGGAAATCAGACCACAAAATGTACTTCATATAGAATATTGTCAATGAAAGATCAGTGAAGGTAAAACATGCTAATTAAAAGGTGAAATGAATTTATAAGATAGAATTGCTTTAATTTAGTATTTGTTCTGTTTTTGGAACAGAGCAATAAATATGACAATTAATTTGATCAAATTCATTCTAACGTATAGGCTTTAGCTGAAAAAGACTTATTGTGGACCGAACAATTTTACATGTTGAAATGTTTTCTTTTGGTCTTGCATGCTTCATTTTATTTGTAAAATATTTTAACTCTATTTAACCACCATTGTAATGCTAAAACCCGTCTCCTCCAGAGCGGGAGGATAAACTGGTGGAGTAAGAAAGTAGTTCATTATGTGAGACCTCGTAATATGGATAGCATGTTACTGCAATTTCATAGCATACCTGAAAATAGCGTGTGAGATTTTTCTCATTGACAACATACTAACCCAATGATCTGTTGAGAGGAAGGAGATGCTTATGGCAATGGATATCACAGTTTACAAAGAAATGAAGTACTGGAGCTTGAGAAAACCTTTTTATATTTATCTTCTGATAAAACATTTCTGAGATGATTGCAATAAAGAAATACAATCTCCATTTTCTACTACCATACTGCCCAAATTTGGACAGGTTACCCCAACAATCTAAGGCATAGAATTCCCGTAAGGTAATTCACAAATACCTTCAATCAAAAAATGACTTTTTATTAGTATCTCTTATAGCAGAACAGGAATGTTTGATTTATCTGATTGTACTTTTCCAGGATAATGTTATTTTTCCACAAATTGACTGGATTTCATAATGGCTCCATAAGATTTCAGGAGTAATATAAAGAATGGGTGTGAAAAAAATCTTTTGGAAAGCCATTAAAATTTACCATTACATTTAGTCTACTAAATTAGGCTCCAAACTCTGGAGCACAGTGAGAGCGAATAACTCCTGGGCAGAGGAATGCCGCTGTTAATTTACATTTCGTTGAAGAATGCAGGGATCTGTTTGCTCTGTCTGTCTCTTGGTCTCACTCATGTTTTGTGTTCCACTTGGGTTCATGTAAAGATTTATAAGGTTATTCACATTCTATTTTTTCTGTCAATCTTGCGCATAAATTGGTGCCAGCAATAACCAAGATTTAGATTGATTGGTCTAGAGATTACATTTTGAAAAATCCTGAATTGACCATGGGTCTTTGTCATTTTAGACACAACACTTTGGAACTTTCTTTTCACACTATTCAAGGAGGCGCATTTTGTCAGAATTATTTGTACTTACTGCAGTTCTACCTGACTTTGTTTTATTACAATTCATTAATTGATTTTTTTCTCTGCAAAAGCTCTGATTTTTGATGAACTTGTTGAATTATAGTGATTCATTTTTGTAATGTCTGTCTGGGAGTCATAATATTTTTAAAATAAATTATTTGCTATTCTTTCCTACGTGTTTTTATTCAATTATTTCTAACTTAAAGTTATTTATCTTTTGCTATGGTACCACAGTATCTGCCATATCTACTTGTTTTGATATAGTCAATTCCTCTCTTACATTAATTGATATTATTGATTATTCTTCTGCGTTAGCAAATGTTATCAAGGTCTTTTCAATATCACATAATAATACCAATGCTATAAGTTTCTCCTTCAAATGATTGAATGCTATCTAAATCACCCTTACATCATGCACTTATCAATTTCTCCAATGCATTATTGAATATCATTAACATGTCACTGAGTACCATGAGCTGTCTCAATTCAACAGCCACATTCCTTTATGACATCAAACTACATACATAAAATCCATAAGAATTACTAGGAAGAAGGCCAATTTTGGGCCATTAGAGTAGCAACAAGCTTGTCACAGAAAGTGTTTACCAACTCACCTTCCAGGCATTCCTATCTTGCTTTAGAAATGAATTGGTCACTTTTGTTATAGACCTCCTCAATCAATTTATGTATAGAATTGAAGCTGGGAATCCAGAATAGACCTTAATGGAACAATACACAAACATTTTGATCATTAATCAGTTTTGAAGGATTGTTAAATATTAAAGCTAAATTAACATTTTTTACATATTTGTTTTCTATAATTATCTGCTAATCGCACTCTAAATAACATGTCAAAAATTATTTTCCCATAAATTGACTGGATTTCATAATGGTTCCATAAGATTTCAGGAGTAATATTGAGAATGGGTGTGAATAAAATCTTTTGGAAAGTCATTAAAAGTTATTTGGAAGTTATTGCAGAATGTGAAACAATTGGGACAATTGATGGCTCAGAGCTTCTCCTGTTCTAAAGACCACCAGCCATGATGAAATGTAACATTTGTTATGAAATGTATTAAGTATGAAATTGTCCATAACTAATGTACATGGTGCAAACGTGGTTTAGCTTCTTCCACCCAAGCAGCAGAGCATGTCACGTTAATGTTTTTTCAACATTGTAAAACAAAAGAGATGCATGTAACTATGTCCAACTATTTTCATTACCTATTGTTCATTTATCAAGCTTATCCTGGCAGTGGTTTATACGGTCTCACTTGTTTGACCTGCCTTTTTCTTTCAATGACATTCTTCAGGGAATATTTTCATTGTTATTCTGTATTTACTAAAGAACGTATCTACTATCCCCTGGAGAAGGCTTTCAACTTAAATTCATCTTCCCTCCCTTACAAATGTGACATTTTCATTTCTCACTCCTTCTTCAAGCTGCTCTGCTTGTGTGTTTTGGTGAAGCTGCTCAAAGAATCTTTGTTTACACTCATTGACCTTAGTGGCTAAGAGCAGATGACATGCTGCAGTAGAGGCTTCCAAATGCTGCCTCCAGATCTACAATTAATCCTAAGCATTGAATTGTTTGCCACTTGAGAATGTAAGTACTGTTGTAAATCACATCACAAAGCAGGGTTTATGAACACCATAAAGAAGATTAATGGTAGGGCCTTGGGTGGTGTTGTAGGATAAAGGGACCTAGGGGTTCAGGTACATAATTCATTGAAGTTTGCATCACATACAGAGTGGTTAAAAAAGGCGTTTAGCACGCTTGCCTTCATTGCTCAGTGTTTTGAGTACTGGAATTGAGAAGTTATGTTGAGGTTGTAGAAGACATTTGTGAGGCCTCTTCTGGAGTACAGTATTCAGTTCTAGTTGCCCTGTTAAAAGAAAGATATTATTAAGCTAGAGAGGGTTCAGAAGAGATTTACGTAGGATGTTGCTGAGTACGGAATGTTTCAGTTAAAAAGAAAGGTTGGATAGCCTAGAACTTTTTTCACTGGAGTCTAAGAAATTGAGAGGTGAACTTATAGAGGTTTATAAAATCATGGAGGGTATAGATAGGGTTAGTGGTCTGTGTCAATTGCCTAGGATGGGGTATTTCAAAACTAAGGGGCAAATTTTTAAGGTGAGAGGAGAGAGAAATTTAAAATTGATATGGGGACTTTTTTTTACACAGAGGGTGGTTCACATGTGGAATGAACTTTCTGAGGAAGTAATGGATGTGGGCACAGTCAAACTTTTAAAAGACACCTAGATAAGTATATGAATAGGAAAGGTTTGGAGGGATATGGGTCAAGAGCAGGCAGATGGGAATAGTTTAGTTTGTGACCATGCTCAGTATGGACTGGTTGGACCGAAGGGTCTGTTTCCATGCTGTATGACTCGATGGCTATTAATTTCTTTTAATGAATAATATGGATATGACAAATATGCTTCAATTGTAAAAAACTTTCTTCCTTCTCAAGTATCAAAAAAAATTTTGTTCAGAATCCTTATACATTACTGTGCAATTGAACTGTATTGACATTTTCATATTAAATATACATACGTATTACATATATATTTCAGTGCAACAGGGATAACATACACTTTAAATACTTGTCCATTTGGAAATGGATTGAGAATATACAAACCCACATAGACAGCAGGTAGAGAATACTTCCAGTCCATCAGTTGAAGCTGGGTTGAAACCAAAAGAATGATTTTTGTTACCAGTGCGTTCACAGAATCATAAGGCACAACTTTGTGCTCCCCTTCAAAGGCAAGTTTAGAGATATGAGGGGCTGTGTGATTTGATGAGGTGGTACAGGTTGGAGAACCTGCTGCCTTCATGACTACACCTCACCCTCCCCAAACATCAATCATCTTATCATCTTACCTAGCACAATGGAAGATGATTGTGATATTTGGAGGTCAATAATCTGAGGTCCAGGATATCACCACAGGACTTCCTTAGGATAGTGTCCTGGACTCAACAATGTTCAGCTGCCTCATGAATGATCTTCCGTCCATCATTAGGTTAGATGTTTGATATCAGGTACTATCCATCATTCCTCAGATACTGTAGCAGTTTGTGTCCAGTTGCAGCAGGACCTAGATAACATCCAGGCTTGGACTGATAAATTAAAAGGAACATTCACATCACACAAGTACCAGGCAATAACCAATGCTAATAAGGGAAAACCTAACTATTTATCCATGACATTCAATGGCATTACCATCACTGAACTCACCTAATATTAACATTCTGGAGTTACCATTGACCAGAAACTGAACTGGTTCAGCCATGTACAAGACACATGCCAGTATCATGATGAACCTTGTCTTCCAACAAGACTCAAGAAGCTCAAAAGCAACCAAGATGAAGGAGTCTGCTTGATTGGCTGCTGATCCACCAACTTCAGCAATCACTTCCTTCATAAATGCCTTATCGTAGTGACAGTCTGTACCATTTACTAGATACACAACAGAAACTTACTATGGCCATTCAACAGTCATGTTAAATACCAAAACCTCTAACAGGAGGCAATGATATACTGGCATTGTTGCTGGACAAGTAATCCAGAGATTCAGGTCATACTTTGGGCACCAGAGTTGGAATCCTATCATAGCATCCCACTTGCTGCTTTGTCCTTAATAAGCAGAGATAGCACTTTTCCTAACTGGTTCCCTGCTCTAGCAAAATCAGCTCCCTAATATATAGCTAGTTTGTGTCTTCCCATGTCTGAATTCATTGTTTCCAAGTTGATAATTGCAGATGATAGCTTTCATTTCCAATGTCTGACACTTACCTTACAGGTATAAATCGCTAGGAGATGAAGACTTTTTCATGCCTGATCAAGTGGACTAATTTCAGTATAAAAATGGTAATTTTAGTTCAGACAATTTTGTTTATTCCAAATTGATTTCCCAAAGCAAACACCAAATTTCACCCATTCAACCTATCATATCCACTGAAATAGTTATCTAATTAGCCTCATCCTTTTGCCCCTTCCTTGTAGCCTGTAAGCCTCCTTCCTCCAAGCATTTATCTGAATTATTTTTGAAATTTACAATTGAATCTGGTTCTAATACATTAATACATTCTGATACATTCCAAATATTTTAAAGACAAAAGGGGAACTAGGGAGACAATCGGGCCCCTTAAAGAACAGCAAGGCCACCTATGTGTGGAGCCACAGGAGATAGGAGAGATCCTAAATAAGTACTCTGCATCCATTTTTGCTGTGGAGAACGATATGGAAGATACAAAATGTGGGGAAATAAATAGCGACATCTTGAAAAATGTCCATATTACAGAGGAGGTGGTGCTGGACGTCTTAAAAGGCATAAAGGTGGATAAATCCCTAGGACCTGATCAGGTGTACCCGAGAACACTGTAGGAAGCTAGGGTAGTGATTGCTGGACCGCTTGCTGAGATATTTGTATTATCAAAAGCCACAGGTGGGGTGCCGGAAGACTGGAGGTTGGCTAACATGGTGCCACTATTAAAGCAAGGTGGTAAGGAAAAGCCAGGGAACTGTACACCTGTGAGCCCGAAATCAGTGTTGGGTAAATTGTTGGAGGGAATCCTGAGGGACAGGATTTACATGTATGTGGAAAGACAAGGACTGATTAGGGATAGTTACAATGGCTTTGTGCACGGGAAATTGTGTTTCATGAACTTGGTTGAAGAAGTAACAGAGAAGATTGATGAAGGTAGAGCTATATGGACTTCAGCAAGGCATTCGACAAGGTTGCTCATGGTAGACTGGTTAGCAAGGTTAGATCATGTGGAATACAGGGAAAACTAGCCGTTTGGATACAGAAGTGGCTGGAAGGTAGAAGACAGAGGGTGGTGATGGAGAGTTGCTTTTCAGACTGTGAGTGGTGGTGTGCCACAAGGATCGGTGCTGGGTCCACTGCCTTTCGTCATTTATATATATAATTTGGATGTGAATATAAGAGGTATGGTTAGTAAGTTTGCGGATGACACTAAAATTTGGAGGTGTAGTGGACAGCGAAGAAGGTTGCCTCAGAGTACAACGGGAGCTTGATCTGATGGGCCAATGGGCCAAGGAGTGGCAAATAGAGTTTAATTTAGATAAATGTGAGGTGCTGCATTTTGGAAAGGCAAATTAGGGCAGGACCTATACACTTAAATGGTAAGGTCTGGGGAGTGTTGCTGAACAAAGAGACCTTGGAGTGCAGGGTCATAGTTCCTTGAAAATGGACTCGCAGGTAGACGATAGTGAAGACGGTATTTGATATGCTTGCCTTTATTGGTCAGTGCATTGAGTGTCAGAGTTGGGAGGTCATGTTGTGCCTGTTCAGGGCATTGGTTAGGCCACTATTGGAATAGTGTGTGCACTTCCCTGCTATAGGAAGGATATTATGAAATTTGAAAGGGTTCAGAAAAGATTTGCAAGGGTGTTGCCAGCATTGGAGGGTTTGAGCTAGAGGGAGAGGCTGAATAGATTGGGGCTATATTCCCTGGACCATCAGAGGCACCTTATGGAGGTTTATAAAATTATGAGGGGCATGGATAGGATAAATAGACAAGATATCTTCCCCAGGGTGGGCAGTCCAAAACTCAAAGGCATAGGCTTAAGGTGAGAGGCAAAAGATTTAAAACGGACCTAAGGGGGAAGTATTTCATGCAGAGGGTGTTGCATGCATGGAGTGAGCTGCCAGAGGAGATGGTGGATGGTGGTACAAACATTTAAAAGGTATCTGGATGGGTATATGAGTAGGAAGGGTTTAGACGGATATGGGCCAAATGCTCACAAATGGGACTAAATTTATTTAGGATATCTGGTTGGCATGGACGAATTGGACCAAAGTGTCTGTTCCCGTGCTGTAAGTCTCTATGACTCTATGATATAAAATGTTCAGGCAATTCATTCCAAGTGATTGTGACTCTCTGCAAAAAAAAGGGTGAGAAGACAAGTAGCATATTGCTAAGATAACAAGCATGGGGCTGGATGAGCACAGCAGGTCAAGCAGCATCATAGGAGCAGGAAAACTCGACGTTTCGGGCCTAAACCCTTCATCAGAAAATGATGAAGGGTTT